>VXBI01013418.1:1286781-1304468 GCA_013397375.1 Toxostoma redivivum | reverse complement strand
ATCCGCAGCCCCTTCCCCATCCCCCCCGAGAGAGGGGCTGTCGGGGCGGCGGGCGTCGCATCCCTGGGGGTGACCTGCTATTGTGTGCCCCGAGGCTCGGCCGGCTCCCCGTGCCCACCGCCACTTCGGAGCTCGGCGGGGGGAGGGAGAGTGTCCGCCTGGATTCAGCTTTCTTCCTGCCCCCCGGAGGTTTGTCACTGCGGCCCCGGCCCTTCCCCGCTCCTGCGGAGGTGGTGGTCATCGGCTCTTGCAAAATTAACCGGGAGGCTCCTCGTCCACCCGCCCCGCTGTTTCCCTGAGCACATAAAGGGGACAGAAGCGGCGGGCGGGGGGGCTGCGAGCGCTTCCTCGCCCTCGCAGCCCCTTTTCTGCAGGGTTGTCGTCTGTGATGTCAGCTGGGGATAATCGGGCACTCCTCCCCTCCTTCCCCTTTTATCTGCCCCTGTAGCTGCCTGCTTGAGATTTCTCTTCTTTCCGAAGAGATGTGTTAAATGTATTGATAGTCCTTGGAGGAATATTCATCTTCCCTTCGCTAACATCTCCCATCCCCCATCGCAGCCTTGCCTGTATCCCTCGTCCTTTCTTCCTTCCAGATCAGTTCACCGTCAGTGTGCGCTCGGGGAAAATTTCTATTAAAGAATTAGTGCTTTTCCTGGTTTATTTTAGCTGTTTAATCGGGCTGTTACAATATCTTGAGAGTTTTATCTTTTGAACTGGTCGTCTGAGCTGTGAACAATAATTTTGATTGGGCAGATGTTGCTGGCACTTTCTAATATCATTTAAATAATATCAAAATGCAGTTTGACCCATAGAAGAGCTGAAGGAGAGCGGGTCAGTGCCCTCCGTATCTGTCTTTGTAGCTCGTTTTATTATGCGTTGCTCTTCGGGACTAAAAGCACATCGTTAGCCCTTTAAGCTGTCAGTCTGTGCCAGTGGTCTGGGAACAAAAAAAAAAAAATCTCAATGTAAATGTCGCATCGGAGATTGTCCGAAATGTGGGGAGGAGGCCGCGGATGTTGCGCAAGGCGGAGGGGCGTTGGGAGCGCTGGCAGGTCCAGGGTGGAAGAGGAAGTGGACTTTGGGAAGTAACGAGTTCATCCAGGGTGGGGAGGGAGCCCGTGGGAAATCGGCCACGCTCTTTGGGCAGGATTTTGCAAATACTAAAAGTATGCTGCTGAAACATCTGAGCGTGTGGGAAAGGAAGAGAGAAACGTGTGAAATGAAGAATGGCATTGGAGCGATAGGACCCTTCTAAATCTTCACATGAGAGCTTAAAGGTTACAGAATTTGACAGAAGCTTTTCATTAAGTGATAGTTTTAGTAATATAATTGCTATTTAACACGAATTGACATCTTGCCTTGCACTGATGAACCCGTCTTGTTCATGTAAATTATATATACTTTACAGAAAGGCTGGCCTAGACTAGTGCAAAATGTGGGACATTTTTAATAATCTCTATGTTAAGTACTTCGTTCTAGATCTCCTAATCCACCCCTACCGTTTCGTATCTGATCATTATCCTGATGTTTTAGCTTTGTTGTAGTCAAATTATATACAATACATATTTTTATCATCCTTTGAAACAATGGCACTTCTGTATGGAAAAATAGCTTTTGTTTCAATTTCTCTCTTTGACAGCATGCTGTTTCTGTAGCTTTCAATGGTATAGACAGTGAGTTTTCCCATTGCTTTCCTGTAGCAGCAAGAAAAGAGAATACGGGTAAAAATGGGAAAATAAGCTTATAGGAACTAATGTGCAAGACATTTCAGGAGAAAGATGGATTACTTGAAAGTGTGTTAAATATTTTGGGGAGAATTGGGTTGAAAATTTCTTTTGTCCTCTTAACACATTGTATTTCAAACTTTAATATTTGACTTACATATTGTAAATAACAGTAAAACCAGGAAATCAGGATCTTCAGCTTTATTCACCTTTATGTAGTAAAGCACACGTAGATTAATGTGAGAACAAGAATCATAGTTGCTGATTTTTAAATTTTTTTTTCACTATGAATGTATTGGGTATTTTGGGATTCTTAGGGTGTGTGTTTTGGGGTGTATTTGGCTGTCTTAACAGAGCCATGCTTAGGTTCTCTTTGAAATGGTTGAGAAGAAAGAAGGAAAGAGAGGTAAAGGGGATATAAGTTTCAGTATTCTGTTCAGTTAAAGAATTCGTAGATATTTTTTGAGGACTGAGAAGGAAGGAAGTTGTGTATTCTCATTTAAGTGCAGAATGTTCTGTGGCTGTTAAATAGTGGCAAGTTTGTGGAATAGGATTTGCTGTTACTCATCGCTTCATTTCCAAGTCAAAATGGAATCTAAAATATCAATGGAATAGTGGGTGAATGCAAATGAAAACAATTCTTTACCTTTAGGTCCTTGTTGCCTTTGAATGTGTTGAATAATAGGCTTGGAGAGTTGTGTATAGGCCTGAGTGAATGAACTAAAAGTACATGCTGAGTGCCAAGGAGTGTTGGAGGAGAGGGTAGAGAAGCTAGAGGTGTACACAGTTAGGCTGATAAGCCTGGCTGATTGCTATTGAAAGTCCAGAGTGTAGATGACTAAGACTGCAATTTAATAATGCCATTGACATACCTGGAAACAACTACTGCTTGGAAGGTGGAAAGTTGATTATTACCCGCTCCACCAGTGCCTCCCCACCTCCTCCTGATAACAAGATAAATTCTGTAATCTGGGCACCAGTAGCAACTTTGTTACTGGAAATCAAATGTATTTAATTAATTTGCAATAGGAAGTAAGCAGGACTTTGGTAGATCACTTCAATACTCTGGGTGTGTACAGTTAGGATTAAATGAAGTGGATAGTTTGAAAACAGGACAGACATGTCTGTAAGCCTTGCCAGTAATCATGTATATGTGGATATGGGGCAAGTGGGCTTTTTCCTAAAATAATATAGGTTAGGATTTTGCTACTATAGTTGCAGTACATCCAAGGAGTATACTTTTTCCTGTTTTTTTGCTGACATTGCTATTTGAGTAAAAGGAAATAAGTATAGATTACTTCCTCTTGGTGTTTCATGCTGTATAAATACAACCAGCATGGTCTAGGTACTGGTTTTTTTGTAATGAGCATGTGTCTTACATCAAACAAGGGTTAGAAGTCAAAGTTCCATAGAGAGGAAAAGAAAACAACTATTCTAGAATTTAGAAATACCTTGATAAATATTATTTGCTGATTTCTTTTTAAATTTTAATTGACCCATAATTAATGCATTTTTTGTTTTCTTTTGTTATAGTCATGACAAAAGCATTCTGACACTCTCATTTTGATTGCTTGATGTAGGTTGCCATTGTTATAGAAGAATTGAATAGTGTGAAACTTTACCTTCAAAAATCAGATATTTCAATTGCTTTGTGGTACATGACAGTCTTGCTCATCTTTTGAGTTATGTATCTGGCTAATCTGTTGTCATGGAACACTGTGTATGTCTAAGAATGTTTTGTTTTTTTTTTTTTNNNCTTGGGATGTTTAAGGATTGTTTTTTTTTTTTTTTTTTTTTTTTTTGTGATGGATACTGTGTGGGGGACCCTCAGCTGCTGTTTGGAGGTAGTGATGTCAAAATGATCTTGTCTTAGATCATCCATCTAAATAATAATTTTTTTTTACCAACTTTGTTACACCTAGTCACAGATCTCTTTATACCTTTCATTCTAGAGAGCACAGATTACTTACTCAACTGAATATTGTGTGTCTGTGTTCTGTTCAATTGGCCTAAGCTGAAACTTTTAGATTTAGAAAGAGTAAAGTACTCAAGATACTGTTTTCTGAAGTATGAAAAGGAATTTGAATGGTTTGAAACAGGTAAAAAACTAATTTCTATGCTTTTTACCTCTAGCTGGTTTTGATTTTGACATTTTTATATTTAATCACTTCTAACTGATTGTTTTCTGAAAATGCTGTCTTAAAAAAATGGGAGATGGAATGTGCTTGACTTGTAAGGATAGAATGTAGCTGATCATAGGAAGTGCTACACCAGATGTTACAAAACTTGCTTTGTGCATTTTTTGAGGCTTTTGTCTTTTTGTTTTTGGTGATTTTTTTCTGGTAAATGCTTAATTTCTAAAGTCCCTAAAGGCTGCTTAAAATGAAACAGTCTACACTATACTAAATCACTGATTAAAACTACTGAGATATATAGTGAAAGCCCACATACTGATGCCAGTCATGACATAGATTTTATTCTGGTTCTGAAACAGCATTAGGGATACCAAAAATACCTATTCAACTGTAGCACTTCAGAAATGCCCCTCTTAAAAGCTTGTCTGTGTATTAATGTGCATTTACATAAGCCTTTCTGATTCAAATACTATTAGTGCACCTCCTGAGTGTCTGTGAAGATATATTTCAAATTTATAAGGCAGGCATACAGTCTGGGAACTTATAAAACATTTATCTTTTTTACTATATCTGCTTTTATTTATTTATTTATTTATTTTTAAGATCCCACCGTATAGACGTTTTTGGAATTGATGTTTTCTAGTAACTATTGAATGAGTTTTGTGCTTGTAATATATTGTTAGAAACACTAATACTTTGTCATATGTGTTATAAAATGCATGCTGTCTTTTCAAGAGATGTTATTTGTATCTGTAAAGGTTAAACTGGGAAAAATGCTTTGATAGAATCATCTACGTGGTAAACTGTTTCTTGAAACTTCAGCTCCAAGATTTAATTGGTGTAAGCAGAGGTTTGCCTGGAATTCTTGTAAATTGGGTTCTTTCGAAAAAGCATCAACTGTTTGGAGCACTTATTTTCCCTAAAATATGACAGAAGGAGAAATTACCTTGGAGAAAATGACCCGTGTGTTGTACAGCTGATCAGTTGTGCGAAACTCTGCTCTTAGCAATGAGTTAATAGGTCATAGGCAACTGTCACTTTAGATATGCCTTGTGCATTTTTATAATTTCGGGGTTAAATAATGGATCTGTTAGTGATCACCTTTCATATTATATTTAAATTTGCGTGTAAATGTATTTTTAAAGTTTTGTTTCCATTAATTGTATTTCAGCAAGATGCTGTTAATTTGTATGTGGGGAGCACACCCCAGCACATTACTCCATTGTGTGCAGTTACAGTCATCAAGACCATTCATAAAACTTCTTTACATGGACCCAGTCCGGTTGGAGCAATGTGACTGAATAGTCATTTCAGTAAACCCAAACTTTAGAGGCTTCTGAAATTTTGTGAAATACTGTTCATTCAATGTTATATGAAAATGCACTTTTACATGAACAATCTTTCAGTTTAAATATTCAGCTTCTTTGTCCCCTTCTGAGGAAATGAGTGCTGTTTCTATTGCTTCAGAGATGCCATTCTGAATTTTCATAGAGGCAGTTGAATACAGCCACAAAGCTGCTGTAGTGACCTTGAGGTATAAGAACTTGCAAACTGCCTGAAATTGCTGTTCTTTCAGTACATGAAACTAAACCAAGTCAGTTAGGCAATGCTCTGGGTTGTGTCAAATAGCTTGTGTGGTAATAAGTTCTGTTTGCTCATTTTGCAAAGACAGTAGTATGTAAGTCTTCTGTTCTCATGGAATAAAAGCTTGTGTATGGATTTTGCAGAATATTAAAGAATTGTGGAGGAGGAGCAAATGGTAATGTTGACCTTGCACCTCATGGCATACTACATGCACTCCAAATAATTTAAATAGCATGTCAGATACATACTTTGTTTTTATTCTTACCTCAGTTCTACAGCACCTTTTGCTGTATTTAATTAGATATGTGTATAGATAGATATATATCAGTAGGTACCTATATATGGATATGTCTCATGTGACCATAATTCATCAACCTTAGACCCTAATTTGTAGTTCTGTAGCTGCATGTACATGCTTATGTATTTGTATCTGCATGGTTGTATGTCTGTGTACTACTCTGCATGTGTGTCACTGATCTATAGTATGAATTTCTTGGTTTGGATTGTATGTAATTTAAAATTGCAGTAGGTTCAGGTTGTTTTTCCTTGATGCTGTTATAGCTAAATACAAGTTATCAGCTCTGCGAGCAGGGCAAGGTTAAGCAGATATTCAGGTTATCTAACGTGTATAAATTTGTTGGTCATGAGTGCAACTAAAGTCTGAGGCTTCTATATTAATCTATTCAAGCCATTGATTTGGAATAAACAGGAATTATGTTTTATCTTCTTCACTGTTGCTATTTAAGATTTGTGGATTTTCCATTGAGTACTGCTACAGTTTCACTTAGTACAAAGGACTTTATGGCATAGAGAAAATAGTAATGCATTTCTTAGTGCTGGGAAAACTTGAAACTGTACAAGTGCCTTGGGTATGCATTTCTAGAACTGAAATCAGATGGTAGATGATGGTTTTTTCTTGGTCCTTCAGTTAGGGAGAGGCATCAGTGTTAAAAGTCAGATAAGGAACTAAGTAAAGCACAAGTGAATTTGGTAGACCAGGAGCTCTTCATGCCATTAGGAAGTGCTGTGTTTGCATCCTGGTGTTTTCCTCAAGCTGTTGTACTCCACAATTGCCATGGTTATGCCAGCACAGGCGTGGATAACTCAGCTGTGTGTGTTTGCCCTGAATAAACCATGGACATGCATTTCTATTTCTTTTAAACAGCACATGGTGCAGAGATTAAGCTCTTTGTTTTCCTGCTTCATCTGACAAAAAAAAACTTGCTAATATAAACTTAATTCGTGAATTATTTGTTCAAATTTGAGCAATCAGAATGTGTTTATGAAAGGAGAGAACTCTGGTATGGCTGTGGAGTTTTGGATGTGGAGCCTGGAGCCCCAGAGAGTGGCTGTATTGTTGGAGCTGTGTCTGGACTCCTTCTGCATCTTCAAGAAACCAGATTGTGTTCAGACCCAGTATTGATGAGACAACATGGATGCAAAGCCAGTAGCTTTGCTAGGGAAGCTGAGAGTGCAGCTAGGTAAGGAAAGAATTGAAAGAGCTTTAGGACTGTCCTTCTGGACTGGAAACTGTTTTTTTTTAAGTAACTCTAAATACTGGTGTCAGGATGTTTCAGTCACCGAGGTTTGCATAGGAAAGTTACTGCTTGTGTCCCTGAGGGCCTTGTTCTGGCTACCCTTTTGTCATCAGCTTTATAATGAAAAAAAGTCTTACGCAGCTAAAAAGATCAAGTAGAGAAAAATGTTTCCCAAAAGGTACCAAATAAATAGAGGTATAAATGGATGACCTAGTTTAGTTGACCTAATTTTTGCTCCTATCTGTCCTTGTACAAGCCAATACTTTTAATTTCTTTAAAAGGCAATTTTATTGGTGTTAATTTATGGGAAGACTTAAAGGCAATATTGTCCTAATGGAAGTGTCTTGTGAAAGTAAAACCTGGAAGAATTGAATTATCAGCTCTAAAAAGTAGCCAGGCAGTTCCTTCAATGGTGAAGAATATCTGCTATTATGAGATAACTGAAGCTATGAATGATGTCGCCTCGTGGGCCACACATGTCATTAGGAACAAAAGCAAATAAAGAAACATGCTTCATTCATTCAGATTTCTGGAAGGAAGCATCAATAGTCTGAAGGAAATCCTACCATAATACTTCTGACAGTTAATTTTCTATATTAATTTTGCTTCTGAGCTCCCTTAGTTCTGCAGAAAGAATTGACTTGCCTAGTGTTAGGAGTATGCCAAGGGCAACTATATGAGTAGACTGAAAGTTTTAAGTGCTGTATGGAGTGGTTGGATTGTTCTATTTTTGATTTCCTATGATTTGGATAAATCTTAACACAGTTGTTAAGGGTATCCATATAACTTGTGTTTCTTCCTTTTTGGCAGAAGGGCTACGCACTTCATGTTTTACATGTTGGAGAGCAGGCCTTGATTCCTAAACATGAGTGAAATTTATTAGTTTTAATTGCCTGATATTTGCTATGATTTTTGGTGTCTAAAGTCATGGGTTGGAAAGCATCAGTCTCTAAGGGGAAGTTAGTGTATTTAAAACCATATTGCTTTAAAGAATGTATGTACTACTTTAATCTCTCTCTTTTAGTTATGACACTGAACTTGTAATTTTTAAACCAACTTTTTTACATTAACTTCCTTTTTATGTAGTCTTGTAAGGTGTAGCTGGGTTTCTTATTCTAAGGTCAGGGTACAGTGGTGTCCCCTTGAACAATTTTACATCTTGCTGCATTTATCTTGTTGTCATTCTTGCTGTCTCATGAGGATGACATCTGCTTTTTGTTTTTCTTCTGAAAACACACAGATATTTTGTACTCTTTGTGATCACAGGAGGAACAGCTCCTATGTGGATCAGTGGGAGAGTGTAGTTTTTGGGAGTCTGAAGAAGTAAATGACCATCTTTCAGCTGTGCAGTGGGGCTGCAGTGGGAACAAAGGGCCAAGGCTTGTTCCTCTGGGCAGTCAATGAAGTCAAAGAGAGGCTGAAAGGAATGTGGTACATGAGTGATGTCTTATGTTTCTGCTTTTATTGAGCTTGGGCAATCAGCACCTCTGCTATTGTTGCTATCTTTGCTATCTTTCTTATTTGCTTTAGGGTCAACATCATGGATGCGAAAATAATTTCCTGTGCTGAGCTAGACTAATTCTAGGTTCTGGTTCATGCACATTTTTTCTGGACTCACTGGCATGATTTCCAGCTCCTTGTCACAATTGAGAGTCTCAGGGGCCCGTTCCAGAATTTTCATATTGTTTTCCATTGTTGATTACATTTTTAAATACATTTTGTCTTCTATTATGATAGTATGGCATTACTTTTATTCTCCTGGTAGTTCTTGGAGGACACAGCTATCTTTGAACAACTCAGTTCCAAACTGAAAGGATGTTTCAGGGGTTTCCTGTCCAAGTGTTCAGAGGACTTGTCAGTGTAGATTATGCATCCTGTTTAAATGACTGATTGCTGTGGGAACTGCACTGCTCTTGAGAAGCCTGAATAGTGTTCTACTCTGTCCTAAATGTCTCACTTCTTATTTGATTGTTTGACTGTGTAATGCATAACCCTGTGATGGAACAGTGTCTTTTTTTCCTCAAGTGTGTGGGTAGCATGTATGGTACATGATACTTTGGCTATTTAGACAAATGTTTTTACTGGATTAATTGTCCAATTGTTTCACTGCACAAAATTGAGAGGTCAATTAATATAAAGAGCAGAACAGACAGAAGAACAAGTGATAGGAATAGTGTACTGCTCTTCAGCTGTGGATAGGCTGGGTTGGAAGTTGATGCCTGGCTACTCTGTGAGCAAGTAAAATTAATCATGGAGATGTCTCAGTGGTAAATGTATCATGTCCTGCATTTTTACAGTGCACTGCTCTTTTTTCACTGTTTCTACACATGAGGAAAAGAAGTCTTAATTCTTCCTTTATTTGCTGTTTGAATCTTTACCTTCATGCATGGGAAGCAGAATTACAACTGGAATGCTTTTGTTGTTCCTTTCTCCCTCATGTATATTCTAATAATTTTAGCAAATAGGTAATTGTTAATTGAAATGAATGCAGTTGTCCAGTAGGAATACTCAGGGGAAACATTTAGCTCAAAATAAAGTTGGAAAATGAAGCAGTGTTCTGGAGGGAAGGGCATATGTAGGTTAGTTGTACTGCTTCAAGAAACTGAGAATTCCTGCAGAGTGGCATTAATTATAAATTGCCTATAGGGCAGCACTTCTATTGCACAAACTGCTAAAGGAAGGAAATAATCTCTTAGATACTGTGAATGTCCCCAGATAGCTCTAAGTATTCAACAGTTACTTCTAAGATTTCCATTTTAGTAGTTTAGGTGGTTACACAAAACTGTGTGAATTCTTTATTATGACCAAATCAGACTGTAAAATTAATTTTAACTCATTTTTTTGAGGTTACATAAACAGAACTGTGATGTTAATAACTATATGTAAATGTTAATGGAGAAAAATGACTGATTTTAGGCAGGTAGAAAGGACTACAGGCACACACTGGAATTTAATAAAGAAATATGGTGTTTTATAGATGCTTTATTTTTCTGTTATTTCTACTTCATGAACACTAGGCCCAGAAGGGAGAAATATATGTTGTTTTCTTTAATAGCTCTTTGCTAGAAAATTGCATTACGTGCTACGGAGGCACTTAAAACTTTGGACATGAATCTGCTTTTCAAACTGAATGCTCTGAAATAAGTTGTTATTAAGCTGCAGGTTAAGCCCCATCACAACCTTTTATATTTTCCTTATAAACAGAAGAACTTTTCCAGAGGCTAGTCCACAGAGATGCTGTGGAAATTGCCCTGGCATTCTGTAGTAACACTGCTACAGTTGCTTCTTCAACTGGTGCCATCTATTTTCTTAATATTTTGACTAAGATGATGAAATGTGAGCTTTCATTTCTTTTCCCTTTTGTGGTGAAAACGTAGCTTGCAAATTGTCTGAGATGTCAACTTCCTATTTTTGTTCTTCTGAAAAGAGCAGGTGAAACTGTGGCAGAGAAGCCTAGTTGTATTTTTTACAAATTACAGAAATCTATAGCCTGTTGATAAATTATTTAAAGTGAGAGACCAATAACACTGAAAAAATGTGTGTATCCCAAAGTCAGCAAGCTGTTGCCATAAATCAGTGTGATTTCCTAAAGGGAAAGAATATTTCTTTCTAAAATGCTAGCAAATTCCATAACTAATTCTAATATGGAATAGCCTGAATGTGAACTTGCATTTGGTACCTTATACGTGATTAAACACTGTACTACTTTTGGTGCAAAGCTATAGCAACATGTCCTTCTGGCATGGCAATTTAAAAAGCATTAGCACTTTTTAAATTGGTGATCGTGTGAAAATGAAGGCAGCATCCTGTTTCTCCAGCCTTACAGCATACATAATGGGCTTCTCTTCCTGTATTCATAGAAAAAATATCCCATCTGGTTCAGTGAGACAATATGATCATCCAATGAAAGTATGCGTATATAGCAATCTCAGTGATGATGTCTTTAGCTCTTATGGAGAAAGGTAATGTCCAGATATATCGATGTTTAGAAGTGAGAAAAGCAGCAATGAAGTAACAAGGGAATTCAGTGAAGGGATATAAGTTGGTGAGGAACTGATTTATTTCTAGAGGCTGTACCACTCGAACTAAAATCATGATTTTTTGCTAGGTAGGGGATCATGTAGGGCATGTCAGGGAGGCACTGGAATTGGCTTTTGTAAATAAATGCAAAAATTAATTTCTTCTATTCTTTGAGTGCCGTGTGGTTTATTTCTTATTGGGCTGTTCTGTTACTTAACACTGTAACACCCCCAGAACTTGATGCTGATTCAGGAGTTTCCCAAATTGTGTACTGATGGTGTAGATGGAATAGTTGCATGGAACACCTGAATAAGATAAATTATAACAAAGCAGACAATATTTACTTATTATCATGGGGATTTTTTCCCCCTTCCTCTGCTGACAGATTCTTTTTAGTGTGGTACTGGGATCTGGTGTTTATTGGTGACAGCTGAGAGGATGGAATGTTGTTCTTATGGGAATGTGGCTGTATTGGTTTTGCATGGCCTGATTTTGGTACTGGGTGGGGGCTACAGGAGTGGCTTCTTTGAGAAGCCACCAGAAACTTCCCCCACATCCAACAGAGCCAATGCCAGCAGCTCCAAGAGGAACTCATTGCTGGCCAAGGCTGAGCCCACCAGTGATGGTGGCAGAACCTCTGGGTTAACATATTTAAGAAGAAAACACAAAAAGTTACTGTGCAGAAGTAATTGCAGCCAGAGAAGAGCAGAGTGAGAATATCTGAGAGAAACAGCCCTGCAGGCACCCAGGTCAGTGCAGAAGGCGGGGCAGGANCCTGCAGGCACCCAGGTCAGTGCAGAAGGAGGGGCAGGAGGTGCTCCTGGTGCTGGAGCCCCTGGGGCAGCCCATGGTGAGGCAGCTGTGCCCCTGCAGCCAGGGAGGGCCATGGGGAGCAGAGGTCCACCTGCAGCCCCTGGAGGACTCTACCCCGGAGCAGGTTGGTGCTTGAAAGAGGGCTGTGACCCTGTGGGAAACCCACCCTGGAACAGACTCCTGACAGGGAGAAGCCCATGCTGGACCAAATTTCCTAGTAGGACTTGGGATCCTGTGGTGATCACATTGGAGCAATCTGTTCCTGAAGGACTGCACCACATGGAAAAGTGACCCACATTGGAGCAGTTCATGAACTGTAGCTTGTAGGAAGGGCTCGTGCTGGAGAAGTTCCTGGAGAACTGTCTCCTGTGGGAGGGATCCCATGCTGGAGCAGGAGAAGGACTCCTCTCCCTGAGCCGTGGCAGAAGAAAAACGTGATGAACTGACTGTCACTCCCATTCCCCATCTCCCTGCACTTGGGAGGAGAACGTAGAGCCTGGGAAGGAAAGTTGGAGGAAAGGTGTTTTGGTTTGTTTTTAATATTTGTTTTACTTCTGGTTATTTGTTGGTAATAAATTCAGTTAATATCCCAAAGTCGAATCTGTTTTGCCTGTGTTGGCTGTCAGTGAGTGCTCTCTTGCTGTCCTTATCTCAACTGCTTTCATTATATTTTTTCTCTCCTCTGTCCAGTTGCAGAGGACAGGGTAGAGTGGCTTTGGTGGGCACCTGGCGCCAGCCAGATCAACCCACCACAGCAGCTGACCAACTTTGTATGCCTGAGCTGCAGATCTGTTTGGATGGAGATCCCAACCTTCTCTCCTTCCTTTGGTTGGTGGGTTAGTGGGTATATGATTCTCATATTGTGTGAAAAGTTAAGTTCATAAAATATTTAATTTGCCAGCTGGGCTTGAGAAACCCTTAAAATTCACAACACATCTTGCATAAAAAAAGTTATTTGACTTGCTTCTGGAGGTTGTCTCAAAGGCCGTGGAGGTAGGATTTTTGTGGAAGAAAAGACAGAAATGCTTGCTCATGTGAGCTTCCTCTTGTATTCATAGTCTTATCTTTGACTTGTCTTTAACTTATTGGATCTAGCTTCTGGACTTCATATAAACAAGATATCCTTCAGGAATTCTCTATTTATGACAGCTAGTTGTTGAATCATCCTATGAAGTGTGTAGTTTTCCACTGGGCATAGTACTTCTGTCAGATCTTATGCAAATTGCAACACATATTTTTGAGCCATATCAACTCCAATTATCTTAATCTGATCTGTTTTAATTCTACTTCCCTCTTTATGTTGTGATTGGATTTTACTATTTTTTTTCAATTCTGTTTGTGCTACCTTATCCTCAGGCTGCTAAAATAATTTCCTTATTTTTCTAAAACCTTTGGTTTTTACTGGTTTTGGATGACAGAAGCCATTGCATGATGAATGGGAAATCATATGAGTAATTTTAATACAGTTCTTCAATTTCACCTCACTTCTAGACTAGAAGCTCTTCAGAACAAGCATTAGCTTCATACAGGTTGTTATGGATTTGATGAACTGAAGGTAAATGATTATCTATAGTATGGTTTGGTACCCTTTTAAGCTGTATGAATATTGCATGGTTGGTTGTTGGATTACAAGAAAGTATATGTGTGGGGGTTTTGTCTTTTTTTCTTAATTCAGTGGTCAAAATAGAACTGGCTGGCCTATTTGGGTCTTGGTTTAAATTCAGAACAGAGTAGCTTAGCCAAACATTTTGTTGACCTTGCTATCCTCTTAAAGAGAAAGTTACATTTATAAATGTTACCTGGCTCTGATAGTCACTGTTTTTTTAATTACTATGGACAATGAGATTTAACCAAACTGGTGTACATGGTCTTTGCAAGAATTTTCATGCAGTACCTCTTAGGAATTTTCCTGTTGTGATTTGTTCATTTCACCAGAAATAATATTTCAGGGTTTGTATTGGGCCAGATAATACTGCTTATGGATCCCTTTCCTCAAAAGTGCTACTGTAGAGTTGAGCTGTTGTCTAAGCTTGGTTATTACAGAGATTCATGGAGATCAAAGCCTGATTTGAGTATTCAAAAATAAATATTGAGTCCTGATGGCTACAAGGAATGCAGTCAGTATTCAGAGGGAATAGCAGTGAGGCTTGCACTGGGGCCAGGATGCAATCTTCTAGTAAGTGGTGTACTTGAGCGTGTTCACATCCTGTGCTATTCACCATAATGCATCTATAAGAAGCGCTTGCATCCTGATAAGACGTGATACTTCACTGCTCCTGTGAATTAATTTGCTTTGGCTGTAGAGTATGTGTTTCTGTATTTTGCATTTTAAAGCCAAGACTTAGCAATCCTGTATGTCTCATCCTATTACTTGTCATGCAGTTACTGTCTCTTTACAACAAACGTGTATTCCTGTCTGGGCTTATTAGCATTAATAGCTGTTCTGGTTGCCCAGTGGAATACTGATGCACAATGCTAGAAACTGGGAATGAGAAGAAGGTAGCCTTTAAGGGAAATCACAATGGAAGGATTAAAGAGGGCATTGCTTTAGAAAAATGCTACTGTCCTGTAAAGTCAAACTGCAACAGCAGATACAGAAGTTGAGACTGAATTTAACTGATGTGTTGAAAATTAATTGAGGTCTTTTAAAGATACAAATTTGGTTTAGAATGCTGCCACTTCCATTAAGGGAAAATAAGATTGAGAAACTTTGAGTCCTATTTAACTGTGCTTTAATAATTCTTCTAGTAGTAAGTAGGGAGTTCTGATATTTGGAAAGGGTCATTGTTTCTCCCCAGTCCAAATTTCATGCAATATCTATAGCCTCTTTTCTAGCTAGAAATGCTGCAATAGGCAGTCCTCAACATCTGTAGGAATTTAGAAGTTTGGGTTTTTTCTTACTAAAGGCACATCTGTTTCCTCACTGAAGATCAAGTCACATAGTTTTTATGGCTGTAAGCAGCAATGCTACTTGTTCTTTTAAGCTGATTAGTGCTATGTAGCCTCATTTTCTCCGGTTGCTCTTTTTTTGTATAAAAAGAAACTCCTACTTTGGTTTAGTACTTGCTATCTTTGTAAAATTTTAAATTCGATTCTTCCTTGTCCTAACTTTTCCTGAGAGTGGCTTTGATAGGTTGGAGGAAATCACTTTCCTAATTTCCTGTATTCTATCCACTTATTTTGTCATTCTGAAGAGCTGTGACTAGCAGTTTCACAAATTTAGGGATTTAAAATTGGAGAAATGACACCTAATTGCACTTTTAAATAATTGAAATGTAAGTTCAATACTCAGTAAAATGCTATAATGTGTATGTTTCTTAAGGGAGGTAAAACAACATTTTGATGGAGAAGGCAGCAGAGAAGAGTGAAGGTTAGGAGGAAGCTGTTCAAAATGAAGAGTTTGTGAAGACTGCATTATATTTTAGTGACGTAAAGCAGGAAAGGTGTTCGTGGCTTATTTGTGTGCAGATTGGCAGCCTGCTGCTCTCTCCATGGATAATGTATTTTGAGCAATGTGCTGAGTTGAAAGAGACAGTAAAAATGTGGAGGAAGTTCTGCTCGTGCTGGGAGCTGTCCACCAGTATTTTACATTCGAACAAGGCCTGACTGGTCTGTGCAGGCAGTAGGGCTTTGTGATGCCAGTCCAGCAGCTGCTGCTCTTCCAGTGTCCGCTGACAGTGTCACCAAGTCACATTGTTAATTCTGTGGTTTTGCTGAAATAGGTTCTGGTTTTCCAGAATTAAAATGTGAATTTGACCACAGCTCAGGATTTTTTTAATGTAGATGGAAGTAGAGAAAACAGGAATACTTGACTGAGTGGTGAGCAGCTTTCCTGTTCCTAGATGGACAAGTGAAGGCTGCAGCCAGTGTCCCTAGCAAATTCCTGTACAGACAGCATTTGCTCTGAGATGAGGAAGGAATGACAATAAAGAAGATTAGTCATTTAGGAAATAAGATTAAAGTGACAGAATTTTAGTAAAAAGCTGAGAGGTGCAATATTGTTAAAACTTGATGCAACAGAGAAAATCTCAATATATAATTAGCTGTTGTCATTGATGTTAACTATTGCCACTGGAAGAGGAAAAACAAACCAGCTGACCCTTGTCTGTAGGGTGGAAATGAAACTGTCCTCATGTTAGTTCATTGTGCCAGAAGCTGAACAGACTTGCATTAATGAAGCATAGCTCATACCAAACTTAAAGAATCCCAAAGTTATAAAGAAAGAAAGAAACCCCTCTATCCTTATCTTATAATCACGTATATCATCAAAACCTGTCTTTCCTGTATTCTATTTGTTAACTTCTGCAATATATGGTGGAAGGAAGCAGATAAATAGCGGTTTTTATGTTTATGGTTTTAGCTTAAGGGAAACTTCTTTAAAATCTGAAATACGCCTTAGAATTGTATCCAAGGTGGTAACACTTGCCATCTTTTACAAGGTAGAAAAAGCCTACAATCTACTTTAGCTGCTTTTTCCTTTTTTTGAGGATTTCTTAAAGTATGAAATGTGTGATTTCCATTCAATCTTACTAACCCCTTAGCATTTGTAATTTACAGGGTTTGAGTGGTATCTAAACATTTAGGTACATAATTAATAATAATGAAATCAGAATCAATAAACCATGAAAGAAGTATTGTTTTGTAAAGGCTATTTGTGTGCTGAGGTGATGGGTTTGTTACTCGAACACAGTAAATTAGTTGACTATTAATAGTTGTGGTGTTTGGTACAGTAGAATAATATGAATGTGATTGTCTTATGCTGCCTGGAAAGGATCTCAAAATGTTATAAACATTTTTAGTTTTTTGGGGGGAGATGTGGGGAGTGTGTTTTTTGTTTTTTTTTTTTTTTTAGTGCTGTTGAAATTAGCATCTGCTACGCATGGTACAATAGGTATATTCATAATTGGGAAAGAAGATGAGTACATGAATCTACAGATCACTGTATGTGGCCAACCAATAGTGTCAGCAAGGTAAATCAAGATGTGATCTAAATAAGGCTTACAGGAAATGCTGAAGAGTTGGAATTTGGCCAGGATGTTCCCCTGGTTGCCTTTTTTGCTGTTCTCAAGAAGTACTTGTTCATTAAAATTATCCAAACAATTATCTTGGAAAGAGATGGACCAGCAAGCACAGTGTTATTGTAGGGCATATATGCACATGGGAAATAAAACCTGGAGTTATTTCTGTATTGAGGGCAATTTTCTTGAGATTTCTTTGGATTTGCAGCATAAGAGCAAAAGGGTAAAATTGTCTTAGACTTGCATGGGCAAATAGGATCTGAGTAAAAGACAGTTCCTTAAAATAACTTGGTTATAAAAAAATTATCATCACTGCAGTTGTGGTGGTTGGGAGAAAATAATAACATGAACGAGATTTTTTTTTTTTCTTAATCCTTTCCAGGCAGTGCATTGCAGTCTGATGTACATAGTGCAATAGGTATATTAGTAATGGGGAAGGAAGATAAGGAGATGAACTTCAGAATCATATGATACTTTTCAGTTCTTCAGTGTTAAAACAATGTAATGTGTTGAATCAAATATGCAGCTAGTCTAATACTTTGTTGTGACTGTAGAATACTGTGAGAATATCAGGAATGAAATGGAGCCATCCTCCCAGTCTTTCTCAATGGCAGATTCTGAGTAGAAGCTCAGAAGTACCCATAGTAGCAGCAGTTTGATCAGCATAGGGCACCAGAGCCCATCTCTGGTCAGGACAGTGTACTGCTACCTGGCATGTTTCAACAGGCCCTGGACTGCTTGCAAGTGTTTTACATTTTTAGTTCTGTATAATTTCCTTTCATTCAACTTCTCCCATTTTCTTTCTTTTTTTTTTTTTTTTTTTTTTTTTTTAAGTGCCTTTTTTTAAGAGAAAAA
>VXBI01013418.1:1165638-1286770 GCA_013397375.1 Toxostoma redivivum | reverse complement strand
TTTTTTTTTAAGTGCCTATTTCTAAGAGAAAAAGTTGGGGTGAATTTTTTTTTTTTTAGCCTTTTCCTGTCTGGCAAGAATAACAGATGTAAGCAGTAACTATAAGTGGTTCTTCAGGATGTGTCTTTAGCCAGGTCCTGTGCTTGTTCAAATTGGCTTCGAGGTGTTTTTCTCGCTGGGGGATCGAAAGATTCTCTGACAAACTGATCCAATATCTTCAAAAAGGAAGAAATCTATACTTCATAACCCTCTGAAATACTTAATTTCTTTTTTATCAACTTAATATCCTTCCCAGTCTCCTCCACAAGAACCAAGAGGTTTCTTGTGTATGCTGCCACTACAGTGATCATTTCCTTGATTTTATAGGTTTCATACAATCCTGGGTACATTAAAATACAACGTAAAAATCTGGCTTGCTTTTTCTCACCTTTCTTATTTGTCTGTCTTCTTTTGTAATCCATGATGCTGGTTCCCCTCTGGAATGCCCTTGCCCATCAGCCCAACATGATTTGTAGAGATATCATTAGTTTACAAGTATGGTCCTGAAGTCAAGTTTAAGATTCCTTTTATATTCCTAGTATTCTCCTTTTGGACTTAAATTTAGACACCCTTGAAGAGGTCAGGCAGCTGGACTAAATGATAATTTTAGGTCTCTTCCAACTGAAATATTCTATTCAGAACTTTGCCTTAATATCTAGATTTAGTGCAGGTGAATAGAAAGAACTACTAATTTATTTTGACAGCAGTCACTTAGTGTGCCTGAACTTTGGCTTTGCCCTTTATTTAGGGTGTGGTGTTTCATGCCTATCACTGAGAATTTCACACTGTCCTGTAATAATTTACATTATTGCTTCCAAGTCTAAGCCTCTTTAAGCTGGACTTATATTTTAGTAGAGGTAGAACCCATTCTTGTGGCTTGTTTGTTTGTTTTTTGTTTTGTTTTCCAATAAACATTGGTTGGTATTTTGGGGTATTTCAGGAAGTGGGAAACAAATACCTTGTTCTTTCAGGTTTTTTTAACATCCATGTTCAGCATCCTGAAAAATGTTAGTAATGTTTTATGAAAGAATTCTTAGTCATAAGGTTCTCAACTCTATTGGCTGAGCTTTGTGTCTAGGGCTATATTTGTTCTGTGTCTCTTACCCGCAGCTGCTGCTGTTACTGGCTGCTCCTGTTGTGGCCCATGGATGCTTTATAAGAATTTCCTCCTATACACTTGGCCTGATAACCAAGGGCTGCCAGCTGCCCTATTTCCATTGGGAGCCAAGCTTTTCCTCTGCCCAAGAGGACACTGACATCTAGTGGATGGGTTCCACTGACACAGGGCAGGAGAACTGCTGCTTAGTGGCCATCTTCTAAACTTCTACATAATTTTTCTTTCATTTAGATCCTTGGGGTTGTTAAGAAAAAGGAAAAAAAAAAGCCCACTCAATTTTTATGTAACTCCTGGAGTTCAAGGAGAGAAGTCTATGCAGTCAAAGTAGTTGTGTTTTGTTGTTACTGGGTTTTGGGTTTTTTTTGTTCCTTCAAGTCACATGCATATTAGCCTCGGTTGTTTGTAATGAAATGATTCAAGTTAGGGCATTCGGTATTGTCCTCCCAGCCTGTGTAGAATCTAAGTTACCTGTGGAGCACAGCAAGAGGCAGATCATAAAATCATTGAGTGGTTTGGATTGGAAGGGACCTTAAAGATCATCTAATTCCAGTGGCCCTGCTATGAACAGGGACATCTTGCTCAAAACCCCACCCAGCCTGGCCCTGAACGCTTCCAAGGATGGGGAAGCTTTTAGAGGCAACCTGTTCCAGTGTCTCACCACTCTCATAGTAAAGCATTTCTTCCTAATATCTTAGCTAAACCCATCCTCTTTCAGTCTGAAGCCATTTTCCATGTCCTGTGGCTACATGTCCTTGGGAAAAGCCCCTCTCCATCTCTATTGTTGGCTGCTCTAAGGTCTCCTTGGAGCCTTCTCTTCTCCAGGCTGAACAGCCTCAACTCTCAGCAGGTGTTCAGCTTCTCACCTCTGAGACACAGAGTGCCTCTAAGTTGCCTTCAGTTCTGTGCCTGTTCTTTGTAGGAAACTTGAAGCATAATAATTGCCTAATAGCTGCCTTGCAGCTTGTCCTGGACACATTAGTTTAACTGAGAACCAAGTAGCAGGAGAAGCTTTAACAAAACCACAGGTTTTCCAGGAATGTTCCTAAGGAGAGAGCAGTGCTTAGAAATAAAACTTTCTGAAAATATTTGTCAAAATGTTAGTATTTCATTAAAGACAAAAATAGACATTTTGTTTCTGAAGTAATCAAATCCACATTTCTTTATCAGAGAAAATAAACGCAGCCTAAAGCTTGACAGCAGGAGATGCCATGCTTAAGTATTATTGTAGATTACTGTTTGATGTCTCAAGTGTTTAAACTATTCTGCACTAGTACTCATTAAACAATAATGTACTGGGTTTGGATTTGTTGACTATCTGATAACTTTGTAAATGTAGTCAGAATGAGACAATTTCAAGGAACTTAAATTAGGACTTAAAATCAAAGAAAAGCCTTCTTGTACCTTTAATGGTACAAGAGTAATAGAAAGTATAGACTGACATTGCTTAGGATGAGGGTGTTAAACTTAAATGTGAGTAAACGTTGATTTTTTTTTTTTCCTGAAAGATGCTAATATTTGCTAGCATTCTTTGGTTACTTTGAAAGTATCCCCAAATAAAACTAGACTATTGCAACCAAAACTATTGCAATAAAAAAGAATTAATACCAGGAACCAAATGTAAAAGCTATTAACACTTTTTGTGTGCCTTTAGGCAATGCCAGCAATAGTAGAATATGAATGCATCGGTCCTAAGAGGAAAGTTTGATTAATTTCAAGTTTTACTTATTTTGGACCACAAAGAAAGTTAAAAACATAGTCCATCAAAATAGAAAAATCACAGCTTTAACTAACCTCATATGTTAATTAAGAGGAAAACATATTTTTTTCCTATGTTCTGTTGTCTGTTGAGAATTTATATTGTGTCGTCTGTAGTTCACCAGCATGCTGGACTAACTACTGAATACAGGTTATCAGTAATTATTCTGTGTCTTTTTTTCCTTGATGTCTTCTGTAAATCTTGAGTTGCCACTTAATTATGTGTGATATGCATTTGTGTTTCCTTCATTATAACTTCTACCCTACAGCTTTTTTTTGGCATTTTTGAGGTTTATTTTTTTTTCTTTTACCTTGAAAGTTGGTTCTCTTGATTAATGTTATATTCCCATCTTCATCTCTTTCTGTCTTCTGGTTTATCATCAAATGTTTGTTAGTGTGCGCTGCTTTGCTGGAGAGGTCATGAAGGAAAATGCCTGCTTGGTCTGGGAAGTTTTTTTAAGAAACTCTGCTTGTGAAATCCCTTCAGTCAGATGATTTTTTTTAAAACTTTTCCTTGTAAAAACAAACTAAAGAGACTAGTCTCGACTGAATTCCTGTAGAAATTCACATACTCTTCTTCTGAATTGGCACCATATCAAATACTTAGTTGAAGCTCAGATTGGAACAGTTTCCTTTTCCAAGAAAGGAAGTGGAGTCACATATTCCACATAGATGAGAATTATAGATAAAGATCTTGAGGGGGATCTGAAGGTGTTAAGGTGTTTCTGAAATACCTGGAAGTAAATCTGTCATCCAGAACCTGGAGGTGTTGAATAAAGTTGTTTGTGTATCAGATAAAAACCCCCATGCTATTGTTTACCAAACAAACTATCACTTGTACATTCTGGATTGTAAATATTAATCTTTTTAAAGCAATGACAGCTGAGGTTTATTTTAAATTTATCTCAACTTGATTGACAAGGCCCTTGTCTAAAGCAGATTCATTCTACCAGTTGACTCTCTATTTGTTGAAATTTGGCACTTTGGAAGGAATGTACTTTGCACATCAGCTGTGTAGCAAATTTAAGTTGTGGAGTATTTTAAAACCTTTAGGTGATTGAGCATATACTTCGTATGAGACAATTTTTACTTTGCTCTTCAAAATACAAGAATTACATTTATAATTGCATTATAAATGTAAAAAAGGCATCCTACAACTATTTGGAAATAATTTAAAATTTGAACTGCGGTTTTGATGTACAGAATACAATTTATCTAAAGGTTTTATTGTAGAGGTATGAGGAGTATAGTGGTATAGGTTTTCAACACTAATTTTAAGAGGACGTACAATGAATGTCTTACTTGACCCTTTAGGTACAAACTTTTGTAAGTCTTCAGAGTTAAAAATTTCCTCAAAAATGTTCATGGTTTTAAAAAGGTTAAACTTCAATCTGTTTGATAAAAATAATATTTTCATTTACTTTCTGGTAACTTCACTGTAGTATTCTTGTCTTTGTATCCTGTCAAGATACAGGCCTGCCAGAGACAACTGTTTCCTTTGTAGCCACTTTTGGATTGGCATGCCCTGAGAATACCTGGGATTATGTTTACCATGGAAGTCAATGTGTTAATGGTATGTCAAACAATAAACGATTGTGTTGGAGAAGCATCACAGCCTTTTCCTTTTCTCAAAGTGCTTATTGAACAAAATATGAGGTACCTAAGAAATCTTCTCCTTGAGTGGTAATACTATATTAATACTATAATATGTATTCTTAAAAGTAATAGTGTGTAGTTGCCTGTGTTCCTTTTGTGAGAGACAATTGCATACAATATAGCATGAATGAAGAAGATTTAGGGACCTTTTCTTGAATTCAGCAGAAACAAATTAAATGGCAAAGTTCATCTTGTTTAAGCATTTGAACATTTAGGAGTTCTAGTTGAATGTTCAGCCATTAAAGCAAGAACTTTAATGGAGAGAAATAATCTAAAGTCATGCATGGGAATAACTGGTTGTCTGAATTTATTGTTTCTGTACTAGTCATTATGGCTTTGGTTTCATTTCAATAGTTGCTTTATAGTTCTTTCTGCCAGAATTACGAGAATTTTGCTGGCCATTGGATTCCTTGTCCTGTCTCTTTTTGAAGCCAGAATTATACTTGGAAGGTGTGTGCTGCTGAATTGTTGGGGACAAGTTTGTTAGGCAAAAATTGACAGATACTGCAAATATAAATGATTACAACATAAAATTCCTTTGTCTCTCTGTAAATATTGTGCTAGTTATTAGCTAGGGTTATTACAGTTGAAATCTTAGTACAAGTTTGTGACTTTAATGAGGCTATTTCTTTCTAGGAGCTCTTAAAATGCTATCATAAATGGCCTCTTTATAACTAGCACATTCCTTGGCTTCCAAACACAGCCTCAAAGAAAGGGTGAAAATAGTTGTGTCTTTTCTCCAGATAGTAGAAATGTATTTTCTATTTGCTGTCTTATCTATTTTTTACAATCCCTTATATATAATCCCTGCATATGAGTTGCTGCATGGAAGTACTTGATTCAGTGTTGGTCAAAAGTTTTCTTATTTTTATTTATTAAATAGTGGGGGTTTTACTTGCCAGTCATGAACTGGCGTAACTATATTATCACTATCCTAGTTTTAACTGCTGAATAATGGGGGTTCTAAACTGCTGATAGTTTCTAAAGATACTGTGTTTCTCTACAAGGTTCAGCCTTGCTTTAAAAAAAAATTAAGACTTTCTGGTGAAAGACAAAATTGGCATCTTTTTAATTGGGATTGTATATTAAATGCTTAAACACGTGTCATTGAACAGCAATTCAACTGTAAGCCAAAGGATGTCACTGAAAGGATCAACACCTTTGAGCTCTAGAGATGTTTCAGTAAGGTAGTTTGGACTCAAAACTAGGTCACAATTACAATGTTTCTTGACTGCATAAACAGCTCTGCTTTTTACCCATAGCAGTTGTTAGGCTCCAGCTTTTCAGCTTAAAGTCCTTCTCAGTGAAAGTCATGCAGGGTGTTTCAGATAAATGGGCAGGACATGGCTGTTAAAACCCTTTTTGGAAGGCAGGACATTACAGCTATGTCAGACCTTTCTGGAGGGAGTGTGTGTGTGCAGATTTATTAAAAGGCTTAAATAAGGTTTTAATAAGGCTCCAAGACTATTCTCCTATGCTTTTATTTATGGCAGCTTTGGTAGTGGGGGACTAGCAGGTACAAATTCTAGTTTACTTCTGTTGGGGTGAAAGCTCAGTGTTTCCTGTTTCAGTCATGGTACTTTTTTTTTTTTTTTTTTTTCCACCTTGTATGAATTGCTTGGAAAACAAACACTGACCTCAAGGAAATGTGTTCCAAGGCGTGGGAAAAGAGGAAGGGTTTTGCATCTTGTGAAGGAAGGGGGAGAAGAATTAGGGTTGGTTCCCCCTCTTTTCTTTCATACTGAGCAGAAACAAAAACCAGATACATTCTCCATGGATCTTAATGCTTCATGCCACATACTATGAAGTTGCAGGCAAGGGAATGGTAAAGACTGTGGGGAGTAATAGGTGGTGATAGATGATTAAATATTTCAGGGAGAATAAAAGCCTCAGTAATCTTCAAGGATAGAGGCTAGTACTTATGTAGATCTTCATGCTGTTTGATATGAATTGTACCTCATGTATATTTGTTGTGCAAGTTTTCCTGTGAATGCTTGTCACAGGGTGGTTTTGAGTGTTTCAGGATGTTATGTTGGTTTAGACACAAGCACTGAAGCGTCACAAAGCTGTCACAAACAGTGACTGGTCCAGCCTCTCCTGTGACCATGGAAAAATATGATTTATGTTCCATTTAGCTGCCTGATTGACCTTGAATAAAACCTCTTGCCTTTGGGGTGTTTCTTTGTGGAAAAAGTCTCAATTCTGCTTTGGATACTTTCTTCTAGGGTTCCAAGGGTTGGTCCTGGGAACATTGTTATATTGATATCTACTGCTGTTACATCAGAGCAGTTGGGTTTTGAAGAAAATCTGGTGTGTGTAAGGGACAGCAGGAAAAGTATCTACTTCATCTCTGTTTTGGGTGAAGGACATGGTCTATAGAAGTTTTCGCTCAAATGTAGCACTGGCAGTGTTAGTGTCACATCCAGATGCCAAAATTCGATTTACTTCAAAGGCAGAGTCTGGGATAGACTGTCAAGATGGAGTGGGCTGTAGTGTGGTCACCTCTCCTGGGTAACTCATAGTGGCTCCTGAAGAGAGGTTTTCCTAGACCTATGACCATTTTTGTTTTAAAATGAGATTAAATGTGATACTTTTAGTATACCTGTGCTGCCAGCATGCATGAAACCTAATGCTGAAGGAATAAGAGGAAAAAAAATTAATCCAGTAACTTGGAAATCATTATTTTAAATGAGGGAGTTCCCTGGTTTATGAGTTTTATTTCTTTGTTTCTCTGACTGCTTTGCTTCTATATGCTGTTTGGATTCATATTGTGAAGACAGTAAGTCATCTTGTTGCAAAAAAATTTGAGGCTTATTTTGAATTATCAACAATTGTTCTGGAATTGCTCTAACACTGTTAAGAAGCCTTCTATTTGTAGTATGTGCTAATGTTAACCTTTTCTGGTTTTGCATCAAGGTGCTTCCTAGACTCGAGTCCAAAGCTGTCAACTTTTAAATTGTGTGCTTTCATACTAATAGAAATTTTCATGCTGTTCACTCATAGTCTATAAAGAACTGTTACTGTTTCATTGTCCAGCATGTTTTCACTTCTTGTAATGAGTTCACAGTAGTCACTGCAGTAATGTGAGTGTGCTGAGGAAACAGAACAGTTCAGAGATGGGAAGTTACAATCCCAATTCTTAATGAGTGTGCTGCAGGACTTTCTAAAATATCTCAGAACATATATTAGTAACCTACTAGCTAAAACCAGAATATGCTTTAGTGATTTAATGTTCTGCTTTGCTCTATTATTTCCTTGCTTGTCACCAAACCACAGATTTTCTTAGTCTTCTCCAACCTTGTAAAACTGGCAGTAGGTATGTGGTTTAACTGTAACGGTGAACATAAATTAGCTGTAATTGATAGTATTGCTAGTTTAGACTAGGATTAGCATGCAGATAGTATAGTTTTAGAAATGAGGGAGAGGAAAGCAGTCAGCCCACATTTTGATAGTGTCTGTGTAAAGCTATCTTTAGTTATTAGCAGTGTGGGAGATGTCTGATTCTAATGTTTTTCTTAGGGAAAATAAAGGTTTGGAAAGACAAAAAATTTTGGTTTTAGTCTGACAGTACCTAACTCTGGAGAATAGCTGCTGGTTTGAGTTTTTTACCTGATTCTGGTTTTAATGTGATACCAAAGAAAGTAGAACGCACTCCTTACAGGCTGCTTGCAGTGTTATTTTGCCTTCTATACATGAGGATATACCAGCATTATCTTCATTGTCTGATACTTTATGGGATAGAAATGTCCAATTAGTTCAGTAACATGCATTCAGTTCTTTCCTGAGAAAATATCAGAGAGTTAAGATGTAAAATCATAAAATGTCCTGAGTTGGAAGGGATTCACAGGAATCATTCAAGTCCCAACTCCTATACAGAACATACCATGCAATCTAATACTGAAATAATGCTGTTTTCAGTTGTCTAGGTAATTTTGGAGGGATTTTTCTTCTACATGGTTCCCACAAGCATCTGGAATGCAGTGTGGTTTGTTGGACTCATCATTGTCCTGCTATGAAATGCTGAAGACAGAGCTCCCAAGGGAGTGCAGTTACCAAGCTTATCTGTTAATCACTTCAGCAGAGATTTCCTTGGAGCACCCAAAGCTCCAGGGTTAGTAGGTGTTGCCAGAAGAGAATGCCAAGGCAATGAAAACTCCTCCTTCTCTCAGTTCAGCCTGCAATCTCCTTTCAAGGCTTTGTTTCAGAGAGACAGGTCCAGTACCAGCCTGCTTTTTGCAGCCAAAGCCATCTATGAATGTTGAGATACAGTGAAGTTTTACAAAACCAAGTCATTCTCCTTTCATTGTTTGTTTGACTACTCTTTGGGAAGGCTTTTTCCCTCCTTCATGAGGGCTAGGAATTCTGTTTTTCAATTCAATTGCTGTTTGAAAGCTGACAGGAATCAAGGGAGAAATATTGTCATGGGTCACAAGTGTATGTTATTTTACAAATACTCCTAAGACTAAGTGGTGTTCACTGTGTTTATTTATTCTTTGCTATTGCAACCTGGAGCTGCACATGCACTCCTGAATAGCCCATTCTCCACCTGAGTTTACTACCATCAGCTGGTCTTGGTGTTTCCCAGAGACCTCACTGATGAGAAAGTGGTATAGGAAAGCTCCAGCTGGATTTGCAAGGCCTTGAAGTTGAAGTACTTCTGGAACCAAACCAAAGTTTTAGGAAGTCAGAGCCCCATTTGAGCACTGATACCAGTCTGCATTGAACTGTTTGTTGCCAAAGGCATCTCTGGCACTTCTTTGTTCATAGGTAGAGAGCCTGAAACCTGTGTTATCTGACTATAGATAACCAGAAGATAGTAATTTTGAAATTTTTTTGGTAATTTAGTTCACATTGCTCCATACAGGTACATTTTTCTCACTGTATAAGTACTAGAGAATGTATTCTGCCCTAGTAAGCTTTATATAAATTATTTGAATGAAATCAGAGTTGCACATAACTGTTGTTTTTTTTCTTCCCTTCCTGTTAGTAGGAAAAATGCAATGTCCACCTTATGATAGAAATAGCTGTCTTATTTCATGAAATGAGTAAGTGCATTAATACAACATTTTAAAAGTGTTTCCTAGCATCTTGTTTTATGCTCTGATTTTTAAGGTAACTTTTACGGAAGCTTTTCTTTAATTGCTTGTTTCTTTGAGTATTTCTTAATACACTTTGGCGAATTTTGCTGAACAAAATATGTTCCTGTGTGATTGGCACAACATCAGGAAGCCACTGCCAGAGCTGGCCATGTAGAGCTTCCTGAGCCTGGTTCTATGGCCTTTTGTCACATGGCAAGTGGGTGTCATGGAATACTGTAGCAGCTGGCATCTGACACTCTGGTATGTCCTGCTCTTCAGGAATGGTCAGGAAGAGTCAATAGAACATCTCTGTTGTATTATCTCTTGTTCTGCCAATTAGAAATGTCAGACAAGGCTTAGGAAGCAGTTTGAGGACTTGAGATCACAGAAACTGGGGTGAAATATTTGTCTTGTTCTCCTTGAAAAGAAGCATGGAAAGGAGTCAAAGGAACTTTTATATCTTAAATAAGTTGATGCTTTTGAAGTGAGTTCTTTACATTTCAGTGGGCTATATAAATGCTTTCTTTAATCCACGAACGGTACTTCTATGATTTTAGTCATTGTGTCTTTAAAGGCTTTCTAAAGTGTTAAATAAATAAATAAACTGACAATGAAAGTCAAAGATCTGTATTTCCTGAACTGATTGGACAAAGTTCTTCTTAATATGGTAGGATTCCACAAGTTGGATTTGAAAAGCTGGTTTGTCTTTTTGTAAAAACTCTGAAGTAGCTTTGTAGTACAGATTGTAAAACCACCGTGGAAGTTGGAAGTATGTTTCTGAAACTTTAATTGTTTCAAATACTCATCTCCCCACTGTCACATGTGGTGTTTGTCACCACCCCACAAACCACTTCTGTCACACAATGAATAAGCAGAATTAAAATTGAGCTTTTCTAATGACTGGAATTAAAGGCCTTGTGAATGTAGTTCTTAAAGTGTATATTTATGGCTCATCATGCTTACTCTTTGACCATTTTGTTTGTTCTCAAGAGAACATAGCAGTGAAGATTTCCATGGTACCAGAACAGCAGTCCCACTGAGCAGGCGAGTGTCACGGAAGCGCACAACGTTATCTGCAGAGACACCAGGCTGCACCTCCCATGGCCCTGTTCTTGGCACCCCAGTATCTTCAGGGAAGCATTTGGGCAGTTGACTGACTTAACCCAAATGAGCCCTGCTTTGTACTCTAGACAGTTGTTTATTAAGAATTCGCTTGAAACCAGGCTAAGATGGATCTTGCTGGCTGTCTTGTCAGCTTAGTGTAGTCTGAACAGAATTCTTCTCTCTTCTGCCCTGTCATTAACCCCATTCTGCTGTTGAGTACATTCTCCTCCTCCTGGTCACTCTGGGCTGTAACCTAGGAAGCACTGGATCCCTTGCATCCCACAGCAGGCTGGGAGCACACACTGCAATAGCCATCTGCAGAAATTTCCTATTGCATGTAGGGCGGAATCCTCTGCTGAGTCTGGCACTTTTCCATTCCTGTGGTACTCGCTTCAAAGCTCTGTTTTAAAAATTCTTTCCTTACTCTTTAGTCAATTCTTCCTTTTCCAAAGCATGAAATAGATATTCTATGTAGCAGATACTATACTATACATTCTTTACTATAAATTGTAAAGAATGCTCCTTACTTGTTTTGATTGGTCTCAGGACTTAGGTATCTTCTATTTCCCATGTCACAGAGCAGCTGGCAAGCATGCATTAAAAGCATGGATCCTGAAGTATTTTAGGAACAGATGTGTGCTAAAATCAACCTGTATTTCATTTCCATACTTTGCCTTGAAGCTGGGCTAAGCTAATCCTACTTTCTGGTCTATTTAGCAGACTGCAGAGCAGGGGAGATTTGAATCATATAGGGAAGAAGGCTGTGCTGGATTGTCATAGCACTGTTTTCTAGAAAATGAAAGTTGGTACTAGTCATTCAGGCCTTTGGCTTACAGTTAGTCCAAACTGTATTGGTGAAAGTGTTTTTTCTTGCCTTTAAAATGGGCTTACACAAAAAGGATAGACTTCCTACTTTTTGATACCTAACCTGACTTCCTTGAGTGTGTTCTTTCTCATGTAAAATAACTTTTGCTTCTAGTCATGGTTTTTAGAAATAGGTTTTCTCTAAACTTCTTTTAAGCAGAGTCATGACATTTTGCCGTATAAAAATCAGTAAGACGGAGGGAAAAACCCTTTAAGACTCACAGCCATGTTGGAACAATACACAAAATCATATTAATGACTGTGTTTGGAAAGTATCATTCTTAGTCTTTGCTTTTTCACTCCCCTTAATTGGAGATTTATAGCCTATTTCAAACTATTTTTCAGCCTTGCAGTTCACAGCTGATTTAGCCAAATTATGTGCATTCATTTGGCTTTTTCTAGACTCCTGGATGTGTTAAGTCTTAGCACAAGTGATATTTTTTTTACTTAGGAAAGGTCAGTGTTATATAGGACAGTGTCTCCTATGTGCAGTGGTATTCTTTGTGCTGTGTGACAAACCAGTTTTCTCTGCTTGCTGTGTGTTCAGGTTATGCTGTGAATTTGTTTTTAGTGTTGCAAAGATGAGTGTAGTCTACATGGGGGCTTCCAGGATCTGTTTGGGTCTTTTTAAAATTCTAATTTTCCTATTCCTCACTTAAGTGCTTTCAGGTTAAATATTTAGCAGCTTGATCAGTGTGTGGTCAGAGAGTTACTACCACACCTCCAGATATTTACCATTTTTCTTCATTGATTAATATTGCAGATTTCTCAAGAAAATTAATTTTAAGAAAAAAAATGGTTGCAGCCTAGTTCTGTTGCTCTTCATAGTGTTCAGTGATTGAATCTGTGATGAAGTCCTTGCAGAAGAGAAAAAAATTGAAAAATGGTGCTTCTTGATTTGCCTTTTTTTTTATACCTTGCCATTGGTTTTTGCTCTGCAAGTGTCACTTTTCTGGTTTATTAGATGTGTATTATTCAATTAAATTAATGACAGGTTTTATCCACATTTGCATAGGTAATCTGTTTTGGGGTTTTTTTGCTATATCTGTATAAAAGTCATGAAAATGTTTTCCTCTGTGTAAGAGAGATGCTAAGTTTTATGTGATTTTTATTCTTAAGGTTGAGAGCGGGGCCTAATGTGCATAATTAATTGCATTTAATAACAAATTGCATAATAAATTAGGAGGAATTATTGAAGAGCTTGAGTTGCCAAAATATTTTTTAAATTAAAGTGTGCAGTGAGTGTCCCAAGTGTTTTCTTCTTGAATTCTTCCAGAGCTACTAAAACTGGCTTTCCAAACAGATCATCTTTGTTATGATTCCTTTCTGCCTATGTTGTTGCATAGTCAGTGACAAACAAAATTTACATTTTCAGCTGGCAAAAAACCTCTCCCATTGTCCCCCGTCCCCAAAAGAGCACAAATCAGGAATGTTTTGAATCTTCAAGTGTACAATGATGAATTAATTATAGAGGGAGGGACACATGAAGAAGGTTTGTCCTTCTACCTGTGCAGAACACCCCTCCACTGGAGATGCTAAACTTGTTTGAAGCTACTTTCAGCCTTCCTCTTGATAATCTTATGCACCACCACGTCAGTGTCAATAGAATGGCTGGGTTTGCAACCACCTGAGTTAAATTTCTTACTTCTTTGGTGTTCCTTTTTAAATCTGGATGTCTACGCAGTTTAAAATAACAAGCACTGCTGGCTCCTCTTGCATTTATTTTTTCAATGAGAACTTTTACTCCTCAGTTTTAAGGTTGCAAAGATCTAACTTGTTTGGAATGATAAAAGCTGTATTGCTCTTTTTATTTCCTAGCTTACTGGAAGGCAGGGGCTGGTTTTTATTATTAGAGGTTTTGACTCTCTCACATTTCTAGGATTTGAAATATATGGAGGGGGAAATGACACACTGTTATGAATACAGCAGACTTCCTGTCACTCATCTTAATTGTGAATAGCTTGTGCCTGAGACAGGGACGTTCTTTCTTTGGGCTTGAAACTCAACAGGAGTTGTGCATTAGGAGTTGGCACCAGCTAAATGTAAGATTTTGGTTTCTGTTCAGTTGTCAGTGCTGGAAGCTTTGTGCTCAGAGCCAAGTCCCAGCTGTTCCCAAGCCAGCCCATGCTGTGCTCTTCCTCCAGGTACCCTGAGATGTTTCTGTTTCTCACAGGTGTTCTTAATGCAGGTGTTACTCCACAACAGGGCAATGTATTGTCCAAGTAAAATATGGCCATAGTTCATGCTGGTGCTGTACTGGCTTTTCCAAAGTTCCATGTCTCATGATGCATAGAGCTGGCATCAGCATGGGTATAACCTGTTGGCGTGCTAAAAGTACTGGATAACTGGGTGTTTAAACTTCATTGTAGTGAATATCATAAAAGGATTTGTTTTTCCAAGTGATTATCTTCGTCAATGAAACTAATACCTTATGATGTTTATCTTGAAGCTTGAAAGTATAACATAAATCTTTTATTCCAGAGGTTAAGAAGATTATCAACAAAATACAGAACAGAGAAGATCTACCCAACAGCCACTGGAGAAAAAGAAGAAAATGTTAAAAAGAATAGATACAAGGATATACTGCCATGTAAGTCTGATTTACATGTTCTTTTGAGTTTTACTTTTTAATTATTACTGAAAGGCAAAATTGGAGATAATTTGCTGAAAGATGACATTATTAAATTATTAAATTTTTTATTTTTAACTTGGAAGGCAAAGTGGCTGAATATTATATTTTATCTGGAGCGGTATCACCTGAAGATAAATGTGTTCTGATTCCGAAACTGTATCGAGCTGACACTTTCATTTTAGCTCAGAGTTGAGAACTTTACTGGATGCTTGAGTGCATGTTTTCCTTAGGAGCATGTTATTTGTAGTAGAAAACAAACAAATGTCAGCATATACTCTAGGTGAAATTCTAAGGAGGCTTAAGGGAACCTGTTTTGATGTAAAATACATATTTTTTGCCTATTTGTATCCTGCAAATGGTGTTGAAAAACTTTCAGTGCTTTTGTTTCTATTTTGCTAGTCCAAAACGTGTGGACACAGAAAGCAAGAGTCAGCACAATTTAGATTTTAAACCCACCAACATGTGGATATCACAGATCAGTGATCTGAAATTACAAGACTGTCTATTACATGCTCACTTTGTGTAGCTCCCAAGGCCACTTATTTCAGAGAAGCTCTCACTGAGCTTCTTGATCTGAACAGCTGATAGTGAGATTAAAGGGCATTCTGACAAATGCCACTTCTCTTGTCCCAGAAGGTCAGCAACAGGTACATTTTACTCTGCTTCTTAGTTGGGAGGAAATGTTTAATAGGTAGAGTGAAAAAGAGAGAGGAAGTTATTTTCATCTTATTAACAGTGTCTTGGCATTTTGGTAGATCATGAACAATATAGTGAAACCTTGGTAGCAGCCAGGCTGACTTGGTGAGACAGTAGCACTGCAGCAGTGCATGGCTGCAGCTACAGCAGATGAGCTCATCTGTCATTGCATGGAAATAAAACCTGAGTCACTGACATCTGGAAGGGAACAAACCTCACAGTGGGGAAATGAGTGAACTTCGAAGCTGACATTGAGGAAAACTGAAGATGTGTTTTCAGTTTAAGTGAATGTCTTAAACATCCAAAGTCTCTAGCAATGAAGTGATGGCAGGCCAGCTTGCAATGAGAAGCAGGAGAAAGGCAAAATATCCTTGGCTATCTCTCATAAATCCAGGAAATAGTGTACATTTGTAACTTAATCAGAGATTAGTGCTGTATTTATCAGAAACCGTTACTGCTACCAGAGAGATCAGTACCTCAGCACTAAGTCAACACTGATTTCAGAGTAGAAGATGCATGTTCCTGTTACAATTTACTAAGCCATCCTAAAAGGTAGTTAAATGCAATATGGTGTTCACTGGTCACCTGAAGAACCAATTAGTTATTGTGAACTGAGCCTTTAAGTTATATAACAATATCCAAGCACTTAATCTTCAGAAGCTGAGAACTGCAGTGGATTTTTTGGGAGGAATTCTATTCCAGACTTCAAACTCTGTAACAGATGAGCTGTGGCACACAGAGACAGGATGGTGATGTTGACATTTGGAAACTGCTCTAAAATTTTGGATCTACTGTGCTGGAAAGATAGGATCCCTCATTAACCTGCTACTTTAATTAGTCTGTTCTGCCACTTAAAAGCAGTTTTTAGTGTGAAGTCCGTGACACCATTTCATGCTTAGAGAATGTTCTTGCTTTTGCAATCTATGCATCAGTGTGTAATACAGTGCAATGTGTTTTATGGGGTTTTCTAGGCCCTTACATGAGTGTGTTGTCTTTAGATTTGTGATCTAAAAGTCTCATAATTTACCCTTGTGCTTTTTTAAGAAGCATTACATGGTAACACAATTTTTTTTGCCTGTTATGAGGACTCTGGCAGAAAGATTTCACCATTTTGCAAGCTTTTTGGGAGAGCTTTCTGTATAGAAATAACTCTTAGCATTTACTTCTTCTGGGCATGGTTCCCTATTTTATTATCAGTGATGTTTTTACAAAACAAAAAACCCAAGTAACCATATTTTCTCTTTTGAAATATATTTGTTTTGTCTTTTTCTTGAATTTAGGTCTAATCAGAGGTTTAGCAGCTGTTCTGTGGTTGAGAAATTGACCCTGGGAGCAGAAAGTAACAAATTGCTTGAGCAGCTGCTGTTTCTACAGATACTTCTGTTGCCCCATTTAAAGATAATTTTTTTTTAATATGGATTTCTAACTAAAAGAGCCTCTATTATAGAGATAGTCTTAGCAATTTTTATATGATAGCTAATAAGTGTTGTTATCAACAAGAACTGGAAGGACTGGCAAGCCTGCCAACCACCCACACCGTTTTAGGAACAATCATATTGTTGTATTAAAGATGCAATTTTTCTAAGGCCAAAAAGAAAAACAAAATGTTTAGTTTATTCTGTCAACAAATAATAAGGGTATTTTTATATTGCCATAGATTTTGGTCTCCAAAGATCTGCTGGTTTTATCAGAAGCTTTCTCTGAGACTGTCAGTAACGTTTGAGGAAAAAAACTTGACATGTCCAAAACACCTAAATGAAGGAATCTGCTGCTTTCTAGTTCAGAAGGTTTATTTCTTTGCTCCAGCAAGTAAAAAAAGCCCAGTATTTGGAGGATAGAGGTCAGTCTGTGCCTGAGCAGTAAATCCTGGTGGCGATTTCCTGTTGTAATACCTGATGGAGTCGTCCTTGGCAGAGACTTTGAGAGCTGCCAGCTGCTTTAACTGTACACTGGTGTTTTGTGTTTTCTGCTTTCCCTCATTGTGTCTTAATTCTGCCCACCATGATCTGTGTTAAGGTTGTGTAAATGCAGTTTTGATGGCTTCTGATGAATTGTATTCTGCCTCTTTGTAATGAGTTGCTCTTGGAATTCCAGGAGATGGTACCCTGTGAAGTTGAGCATCAGAAGCACATAGCAGTAGGAGCTACTCTGCTTATCACTCACTACCTGAGTTGATTTACCCATAAATCAAATGTATTGACTTGCTTGTGTGACTTACCTTTGGAAAATGTTCTTTAATGTTCTCTATGTATTGTATTTACTGGTCTATATTGATTTACATGTGTTGTAATCCTTGTTCAAAAAATATTTTGGTCTGGTTTTTTTAGTTGATCACAGCCGGGTTAAACTGACCTTAAAAACTCCCCCACAAGATTCAGACTACATCAATGCAAACTTTATTAAGGTATGTGGTACTAGTTCAACAGTTTTCTATTCTTTTTAAGCTTTTTTTCTTGTCAGTGCAGTTTTAATATTATAGTCTAACATAAGCCTTTAAAGCTGTGAGGGAAGATATTCTTTTATTATGACTTGAATAGATTTACAAATATGATGACATTTATAACACAATTTTTAAAGCTTTGATTTTACTCCTAAGTGGAAATATAATGTAAAATACATCATTTTAAAGTGGCAGGCAAGTGAATTGGAGATTTATACCATAGGAAAATTCAGATGCAGTTGTTGTAACAGGTGACATTTTTAGGGACCATAAATGAGATGTTTGACAAATTGTGTATGTTAATGTACATTTTGCTCTGTTTGTGGAAAAAGCGTGGCAGTGGAATTAACATTCTAACATTTGTAAAGAGAAGCCAGAATTTGACTAGAAGCCTTTTATAGTTCTGTTTCAAAGTATTAATATCTTGAGCTGTCTTTGTAGCTTTATTCTGATGCTGCTTATACACGGTATTTATTTTTCAGAAACAGGTGTTCCTGTAAATCTTCCTGCATGAACGTTTAGCTTGAAATGCTGAACATTAATATACTGAAAATTTATATAAAATAAATTCTAAGATTTTTGAAATGCATTAAAGAGAGAGAGGAACTTAAATTTTTTCAAGAGGATGCTTTTTTGCAGAAAGACTTTCAATTTTTCAGCACTGAAAAATTTTAAGTAACAAAGAAAATGCAGACTTAAAGGGAATCTTCAGAATCTGAACATATTTATTTCCTGTGACAGTCTCTGGCAGTGCTGTAGCTGTTGTGATCTTGGGCTCCCTTGAGACTACCAGCAAAATTCCCACTAATGCAATTAGGAGTCTTGTTTCGAATTCACACTTCCTGTTTTATACTTAAAAAAAGAATATTCTAATTTTACACCATTATAACCCAAAACTTTTTTTAATTCAGTGCAGATGAATGTTCTTTATAAACATTAATGGTTACTTTCTGCAATCCCAGGGAGTACATGGGCCAAAAGCATATGTTGCTACCCAGGGACCCTTAGCCAATACAGTCATAGACTTCTGGAGGATGATATGGGAATACAACGTTGCTGTAAGTAGCAAAAAATTCAGTGTTACATTATTTCTTGGCACTGTGACTGTGTATTTTTTGCCTGAGCTGGCTATTATTAACAAAATACTGACAGTGATTTAGATTACTTGCTTCCCAAATCTTGCTTTTTGTAATTAAATAACTAAATAATAGTTAATAGCTAATAATTAAATTAATATTATGTATTCAGTTTAATAATGTGAATTCGAAGTAATAATTTTGTTGAATGAATGTTAAGTTCTTCATATTTATAAATAGGTTCTTGCTTGGTTACACCTGTAAGGTAGGAGACCTTACAATTCTGACTTAATATAGACTAACAAAATCAAATACAGAACCAGCGTGTGAAACAAAAAATACCCCCAAACGACTTATCTTTCTTTTTATGCTAATTTTGGGTTAGTTACTGTTTTATATATTCTACATCTGTTTAAACAGCTTTTGTCAAGAATTGACATTTAAATACTTGTGGAAATTGGATAGGTTTGACAAATTATTTGTGAAATTTTTTTGGGGGGAAGTTTTTTGAAACTGAAGTCATGGTTACTTACTGTAACAAATAGCTCACCTGTTGATGCACTTTTATTGTGCTACTCATGCTTTCTGAAATAGCTTCACCTAAGAAATTTGATTGATGGTCAGGGTTTTTTTTGGGGGGTTGTTAATATTTTATGCGTTCTATGTCACTTTAAGTAAATATAGCTATGTTTCTTTGTTCTGTATTTTTATAAGTTTAGATTTTACAGACTGAATAAATGAAGTATTTGTACTGGATTACAGTGAACTTGAATTAAGTAGCCTTGAAGTGTTGTATTAGTGATGTAGATTTTATAAAGGATGAAACTTTGTTACTGTTTTAGAATTAGAAGAGCATGTGTATGCAGGAAAGACAATATTATTAATAATTAGTCTCTTCCATAGTGACCACTTAAAGTGTATCAGTATCTGCCTGACAGAAGCAAGTGGTGAAGTGTAGGTTTAAGTTACATGATCCAAAAATATCTAACTTGGAGCATCTTTTTTTTTTCTTTTCAGATAATTGTAATGGCCTGTCGAGAATTTGAAATGGGAAGGGTATGTGTCCTAAATACAAAAATAAATGAGCTTTGCCCATATGGGACAATAGCTGTGAAGCTTCATATGCCAAATCCCTAACTGTGATAATAATATGCCAGATGAAGTGAGAATGATTATCCTTACATTTCTGTACATAGGAAATAGTTCATGAGACTACATTTCTTTGCCCATTTGTCGTGTTACATGATTATTTAGGTGTCATCTCAGTGGCATATGTCTGTGTACAGAACTGTACCAAGGGTTTGTTTCTGGCTGTGTCACTGTGGAACAAAGTGTCTTGCTCTTTGTGGGATGTAGGCCAAATATGAAAATCCTGAGTCCTTCAGAATTTCCTGTCAATTGATACAGCTGCAAAAACAAATTTTTTTTTTAATCTCTCTTCTTTATTCTTATGACCTTAGAAAGAAATCCAGAACTGTGAATTCCCAACTTGCACAAAAACTAAGCTTTCATTGCTCCCCTCTGCATGATGCTTATGCATATGGTACAGGCAGATACGAAGTTTTCATCCTAATTTGCAAAATGTCTTTTGCTTGTATTTAAGTTGGTTGTTTGAGGTCTTGGTTTTGTTTTTCTCTTGTTATCCAAAAGAAAAGTTATTTTGCTATCTTAAAAGAAGTCCAGAATAAGGCATTCAGGGTTGTGATTTTGTCTGCTCTGCTTCTGTTAATCATCTTTCAGTACCATACATGAATTAAATTAGGATTCTTTACTTTAACAGAAAAAATGTGAGCGCTACTGGCCTCTGTATGGAGAAGCAGCTGTAACTTTTGGACCATTTCGTGTTTCTTGTGTAAGTATAAAGCTTTATAAATTAATTTTCAAGTATTTAATGGGTTTGTAACTTAAATGTTCAATGAACTGTTTGTAATGAGCTATTTAGTTGTTCAGTACTAAATTTTACAAAAGCACTCTTAAAGGAATGTGCACATCTAAGCTGTGTGGTTTTTTGAATCCTCCATTATTGTTTATTTTTTTTAAGAAGGGAACCTGTGTCCCCTGGTCTTGTATCTTTTTATGTATTATTTCTTGAGCTTTATATGCTGCTTAAATGTCTGTACCATACTCAAGAAATCAAAATCTTGTGCAGTTGTTTTGTCTGTTGTGACTTGTGCTTTCTGAGTGAACTGAAAGTAACACTGGAATAGGTTTTTTTATTAAGTTAATTAGCATGAAATGTTTTAAGGTGTTTAAGAAAGAGTTTACATGCCTGTTTAATCAGCAATTATTACTTCTTTGAAATAGTCTAACAAGAATTAAGTACACTTCAATTCACCTAGTCAGGAAAACATATACTTGCAAATTTTAGTCTATAAAGATTCTGAGTAACCTTTTCCTACTGTAAGTTGATTAAAATTTGGCTTTTTCCTGCTGTTCCTTGTGATAGTGGTGAAAGGGGTTTGTGTGTTTGTTGTAATTGACTTCTTAGCTACAGCTGAGAATCTATTACCTTTAGGTACTCTCGTGTATGTGGGCTGCATTGCTTTAAAACCTGCAAAGTGTTGCAGTTGTTGATGGGAAATGGTAAATTCCCAGGAGGAGATAGAAACACATTAGGAGAGTGCATATATGCTTTAAATTCTCTGTGGGAAGCTGTAATGCCAAGTTTTTAAAGGCACCTTCAAATTCTGATGTTACTGATATTTAAAGTACAATAATCTTGTTCAATTTCTGCACTATAAAATTTCCTTGATATTCCAAAGGAAGACTTGAAAATTCTGTGAGCTATGAGCTAGGTTTTTTGGCCAAAACCAAGATAATTAGTGATTCTTTTAAATACACCCTTAATTGAAAACAGTGGAAAAGGAAAACATAGAAGGAGACATTGCAGGATAGAGTGGTAAGAGGCTGGAGTTTATATAAACAGCAGAAGTGTTATAGAGGGATGGCTGTGAAAGGCAATCTGTAAATTAAAAGCATGGAGAAATAAAGTAAAAGAGTTACTCAGAAATATTCTTATATGGTTTATTGATGACTTTGGAGCAGACAAGACTTTAATTTCCAAACTCACACATTTAAGTAAAAGTAACGTGTTTTGCACATCTTATGCAGCAAGCTGACTTGCTAGTATGTTAATCAGTGTTTTGATTGCCCCTCTCTTGAGGAAATCATAAATACAAAACCAATAAATTAAAAAAGACCCCTGAGTTTAAAGTTGGATGTTTTATTTATGTCCTGTATGTTGTATATTGTTTTTAATATTTTTTTCCCATGCATTTTTGTTTTCTCATGTTTAGGAAGCTGAGCAAGCAAGAACAGATTACTTCATTAGAACATTATTACTTGAATTTCAAAATGTAAGTACACAGTCACTTCTGGTCTCACCTTCAATGGTTGCTCAAAAGTCTCCAAAATGATACAATGTCAGAAACTCATGAAAATATCTTCAATTTTAGGTGCTGATTATGCATGTAAATTATAAAGTTTGGAAGTGATGTTAAAATCTTGATACATAAAGGAGGAATAGCAAAACTCTTTGCCTTTTATCTATGTTCTTGTTTACCCAAATGGTTTAAACTTTTCTTATAAACTTACACTGAAATGTCAGATGTCAGAGTTCATTTGACTGAAAAGCAGATACCAGTAAACGAAAACTGTAGTCCTCCTGTAAAAACACAAAGCATGACAGTCTATTTTACAGAATACCTGTCATTTTAATTGTTAATCTGCATTAATAAATTATTTATTACAGGTTAGTCTCATTTGTGCTTATGTTTTCTTTAGCAAAGCTTTGTTCCAATTCAACAATGGGTACCACAGCAGTTACGAAAACTGCTTAATCGTGAGGGAGTAATTTTGCAGAATAATTTTTGTCTGCAGTATTTTCTAGGAATGCATGAACTTAATCAGTTTGTTTCTGTTAGTGCTCATAGCTGACTGGGCTGTGAGACAGTTTAGATAACAGAAATTGTGTGTAGTAGTTGGGGTGTGTGACATTTTTTGAAATGGTGCACTTCAAAACAGAACTGGATACCAAAAACCCCAAAGCAGAACCTGCCTTCCTTTTCATACCCGAATATTGTATAAACTAGTTACACCAGAAACTGTAGCTGATTTTGCTTGCCTATACTATACATGCTAATGATGTTTGGCTATTGACTTTGGGGAGTTCTGTCCCAATTAGAAGCCTGTGTACTGCTTAAAAACTGAGCAGCAACAAAAAGCTACAGCTTGTGCTGAGCTTTTGATCTAAGCAAGGAAACAAGTTTGTTCCTTTGAGGAGCAATTTAACTGAAAGGGTTAACAAGATGTGTTATTTGATATGTGCATCTGATAAAGTGGTTTTTCTTCAGATTTATATAGCAGATTTGCTTGAGCATTCCTGTAAAATTAACTACAGACTTTTCATCTTTCTTTGAAGAATTCTAAGCATAGCCTTGCATCGGGGAGGAAAAGTGTATTTGTGGTATAAAGTAATATCCTTTTAAGTTGGCTTTCAGGTTTTCCAGAATAATTATGTTTTGTCACTAGCATTTGAGTGGATTATCATACCGAAAAAAACCTATGCAAAAGTATTTAAAATTTCTACAAACCTACAAAATTGTTTTAGTTTCTAGAAGGAGAACCAGTTTGACTGAGACTTGATTATTTTCAAAAAAGAACTTTGGTTGCTTAGTTTATAAGTGGCAGTAGAAAAAAAGGACTATAAAGGTTCTTTTAAATTTTTGATTTTCATATAAAAAAACAAACCCTTTTTTTTCCCTGACCATTCCACTAGTGTGAAAAATCATTAGTCTTTTTAAAATTAATTAAGTGTAATTTCTTGCTGGAGCTTAATAGATAATTGTAACTCTTCCTTTTTACTGATGACCCTAGTTTTACATAATCATCTAGATTTTTTAATTTGTGCTTTCTTAGGCGTGTTTTTTGTTTTGTTTTGTTTTAACTAGCTATGGTGCCTCCATAGAGCTGGGAAAAGTCAAGCATCACAAATAGAAAAATTTCCATGCTCAAGAGGCCTGCTATGTTGCTTCTCACATAACTAAACAGAAGGTAGTCTAGGTCTTGAAACCTGTAGACTGTAATGTGGGTCAAAACCTTCATGCTCTCCAGTATATTACTTGGAGGAACCCAGAGGTGTGACACCAGCATGGAAAGGTGCAGTAGAACTAGCTACTTGTTCTGCTGGTGCTTTGTATTGTGATGAGAGAGGATTTTCAGGGATTCAGGTAGCTGAGTAACTAAGCAGTTCTAAAGCCTTCTTACCTTGTCTTTAGTACTATTGTAGCTTCTGTTACTAGAACAAAAGTGTCCGTATTGTTGTTGCAAGTGTGATCCATATTTAGATATGATCTCAGTTATTTCTATCGTTTTCTTAATTTCCCTATGTGAGCCTGTGCACATGTGCACACACTTTGTTTTGTAATGTGACAAAACAACACCTTTGCCCCCATTTTATTTCCTCAATGTAAGTTACTGAAATACAAATAGAAAGACCACATAAAAGATGCTTTCTCCATTTCCAAGTTGTAGCTTTAAGGACATATGATGCAGGATTGTTGGTCGTTTACCCATATAATAGAGAGAGGCTTCTGAACTGTCCCATAGGGCATCTTCTTATGCATTAGCAGCACTTCCAATATGACTTGAGAATTTCTCTTCTATTTTTTGAAGTGGTATAAGCTGTAGAGTTTTTTAATCTGTAGTAAATGATGTAAAAAAAACAAGTAAATGATTTTGCTTGTAAAAGCAAAGGTTCACAGAACTATTTCTTTGGTACAAACTCAAATATGTATTATCACTAACACCTTTCTCCCTGCCTCTCCCTTAGGAGACTCGTAGTGTCTATCAGTTTCATTATGTTAACTGGCCTGACCACGATGTCCCTTCATCTTTTGATTCTATTCTGGATATGATCAGCCTTATGAGAGAATACCAGGAACATGAAGATGTTCCTATTTGCATACACTGCAGGTATCAAATGTATTTATCTTTTAATTTTTAAACATTTCCATTTTTTGAGGTCTAGACTTTTGCTATGGGATGTGCTAGTTTTGGTTCTAAGTCAGAATTTATTTATTTATTTTACTTGAAAAAAGCCTACTTGTGTCAAAATTTAAAATCATACAGGCTTCATTTTCTTAAAACTGATGCCACAGTGAAATTTTGCTTTTACTTCAGTTTAAGACAGAATATCAGTCAGAAAAGGAGCCCTTGAAAGGGGACCTGTTTTGAGGTTCTTAAGACGTAAATCCTCGTGAGGACAAAACAGACTTTGAAGATCACTGCAAATCAGCTGGGGGGTAAAGGCTCCATTCTCAATAGGAGACACAATGTAGCACGTGCATCACTAAGAACTCTGCCTGTGTTCTAATAGGACAAAAAAGAATTTAATGAGCAGGCTGTAGTTTCCAGTTGAGAGGTCTATACTTCTGAACAACAGTTTCATCCTTGACCTGAAATTTGGCAAACAGAAGAACTGTTGAGTCTGAACTGCTATGAAAATATTTTGCTCAATTGACACTTTCTGGCAATTTATCTGGAAATCTTGCCTATTGTTTTTTATGCTTTTTAAAGCAACAAAAGTTCATGTGTTATGTCAGGAAAAATTGAAATCAGATTTATAAGCCAGGACATGTTAAATTAATGAGACTTATTTACTCTTTAGAGCTTAGTTATTCTCTTCAAGGGCTGCATTCTATTTTTGAGTTGTCGCTCTTTAATGAGGTCTAAAACCATAAACTGACTTAGCACTAAAATCTATTCACTTTGTCCTGTTCTTTTTGAATGTCAATATAATTCTGAATGTTGATTCTTTACAACAGTGTAATTATAATGTAATTAATAAGCATGAATTATAACTCTGCATGTGTAAAACAGATGAAGTAATACAATTAGGAAAAAGAAATAAGAGTTTGCTGTCATTCTTAAACTTCCAGATTTCTGTTTTTAGCTAAAAAGCAGAAAATACAGATGTGATACTAAATCAGAAAAATGTGGCAAGTCTTTAAACGTAGTCTGTTCTGCCATTTTACATAATTTATCATTAAACTTGGAGAAGACCACACCTGATGAAGCAATAGTAGCTGGGAATAATGTGACAAAAGAAAGAGGCAATAAAATTGTCAGCACTGAACCATCTTTCATGACTGCAGTTCCAAGTGGCTATGAAAACTCGCATTAAAAGATTCAATGCTGAGTTTTGCACTGCTGATGTTATTTTTAAGATGCAGTAGTGTCAGGCTGAGTGAAATTAAAATGATGGTTGATGGATTTGGATCTTTTTTTTTAACATGGACTTTTGAAATACAAGGCTTGTAGTTTTGTTTTTTTTTTAAATCAAATTTAAGTAATATCTAACACCTATCTGTTTATGTTCATAGTGCAGGGTGTGGAAGAACAGGAGCCATCTGTGCCATAGATTATACATGGAATTTGCTTAAAGCTGGGGTAAGGAATCCTAAAAGAAGTTCTATGACATTCTGTAATTTCATAACAGCAATTGATTGAGCTTCCAAGTGTTCAAATATAGTGAAATGTTTAAGACAATCTGGAACTCTCTTGACAGGTTGGATGTTTAGTTTCATTGCATTTATGTTTTAGTATGAACTTACTTTCATTTGACAGCAAGTTTTAATCAAAAAGGTCACTATAAAAATCTAGTTTTTAAAAAATAAATTTCAATATAAATTAATTTTTGAATTCAACTTTCTCAGTCTCTCTGTATTGAGCAGTTCAAATATAAAGGGATAATTTTCATTCTGGAATTTTTAGATTATGATGCATTGTTATCATTGTCATCAGTGTCATTAAAAAATGCTCTCATCGGGTCTAAATCAAATGTCAGTTTGGAGTTGCTTTGACAAAAAAATTAAATAGTTGCAGTGTGGAGAGAACAGATTACCTATAAAAGCTACACTTTTTTATGTTTAACAGCTTTTGTATTGCTGTTTTGACAGTTATGTCATTGTAATTAATTTGCTTTTGTATTTCAGAAAATACCTGAAGAATTCAATGTATTTAATTTAATACAGGAAATGAGGACGCAGAGGCATTCTGCAGTGCAAACAAAGGTATAGTTTGTTTTAAAATCAATATGATAATATATCACTATTCTTTAAAAAGATCTTGTGCATTAATTTTTATCTGGTACCTTATTATAGGAGCAGTATGAACTTGTCCATCGAGCCATAGCACAACTATTTGAAAAGCAACTGCAAAAATATGAAAGTTGTGCAGACTGGAAGATTGCAGATGGAGTGGTAGGTGTCTTTCCCATATGTAGCTGTTAGCTTCTTATGAAAATTCTCCTGTGAAGTTGTTTTTCAAGTGTTCAATGGTGTGATCTTATTAAGTTCTCATGTTTTTTAAAGTACTGCTTGCATTGAAATAGATTAGGGGAGAGAAAAATAAGTTTAAAATGCTTTTGTCAGGGAGCTTCATGTTCTACCCTTTTAACAAAGGAGAAGGAAGTGGAAAAAATACTCTTCATTGGTATTCACAGTATTTGAGGATTTTTCTGTCTTTCTGTCCTTCTCCTTTAGATTTCATGTTTCCCATAGGTTTATTCTCTTTTTTATGTTTAGATATGTTTTCTTGGCTGGGCACTATGTGAAAAATGGCTTTTTTGATTAATATATTAATATCTTTCTCTCCCACAGTCCAGAACTCTGTCCCACCCTTTGTCCCTGGACTGTGTTTTGTTTATTCAGAGATTTTCTGTCCCTAATTGTGTAGATTCCATAGCTGTCTAGAGGGAATATGAGTGGTATCTCCAGGACTCTTTGAAATATCTGGAAGCAATTTTAAATGCGCTTTTATTAATGAGCACCCCATTTATTTTAGGGATTTAGCTGTCCTCTGCGTGCTTTTTAGGAAGTATAGAATGTTTTCAATTCTTGGATTAAAGGCATCCACCGTTCTGCTAACTCCTAAGAATTTATATCAGTTCATGCAGTACTTACAAGGTCTTTAGCCACAGCAAGAAGCCTGTTGACTAAATGCAATATGGATAGGGCTGGCTGCTTTTGTTTGTTACAGGTTTGATTAAGGTGATGTGTGATTTTTTTTTTTTTTTTCTTTCCCTGAGAAATGACCATGGCAGGCTTTGGAATATGCAGATTGATTAGCTTTGTACAGAAGTGATTTCTAATTGCTTGAGTTTTCATCATAAAATAATAGGTAGATAGTCTACTGTGTCTTCTGATTATTTGACTTAAATCTTACGTGTGTCTGTGCTCTTATATAGAATCAAAAGTGTCTCTTACTTACTTAGTCCTATTACTATATATACTAAATTACTTACATATTCCAGAAGATGAGTAAAGCTGTGGCACAATATGGTGACAAAGGCAAGTGCTGTCTTTAGTGCAGCTTGAGAGATTTGCTGACTACTAAAACAAGACCAAATAGAAAATGGATAGGTAATATGTATGGGGCTGAGAGAGAGATAAATCCCAGCTCTGAAAAGGCAGTGATGGGAGTGTGGGTTTTGAGTTTTACTTGCATATAATCTTGGTTTGTGATCAACAAGTTGTAAAGGAAATTGAATTTTAGCAGTTACTTGGAAACTAGTAAGAGCAGAGAATGTAATGTCCTCGTGTGAGTACCTTGCAGTTTTTGTACTGACTGCGTGTCAAGTCTGCTTATCTCAAAACCAGAATTTGAACATTAAACAACTGGACAAGGATCCAAGGTGTTGGAAGGCTCAATCTAAAGAACAGCCAGACTCAGGTGGAGAAAAGTGGCTGAGGTTAGATACAACAGAGGCCAAGTAACAACAGAAAGCTGATTACTATTAACCTTTTCTAAGGAATACCAGTGAGACCTGAAAGACTTCATAAAAAAGTGACATTTGTATAAAAAATGCAACATGAAATTGCAGAGCTTCTTGCAGCTGAAAGTCTGTATCTTTAGGGTGAATATCTCATCATCTTGGAATCTTCTGCTGTGAGTTTTACTAACCTCTGACCTATGAAATTCCAGAGTTGCAATCTGTTGGAAAACATTCTAGGGAAGGATCCCTGTCTGTCTGCTCTGATCTTATTATTCCCTGGTAGCTCCCTTTTGGTCACTGCTGGAAGCAGGGCAAAGTAAATCTTTGTCTGACTAGGCATAGCCTTTTTTGTGTTTGGAAATGATGCTTCTTCCTACTGTTACTTGAAAAATTCTGCAGAAAGGTTGAGGGGAAAGGTCTCATGGGTGAAGAATTTCTGTATCTGCAAGTTTGGTACTTAGACTTGCTACTGTCCATTTGTTAGAAAATTTTCTTTCAAGGAATTAACTGGTATAGGCTTAGCTTCTGTTCTGGATTTATAGAGGAAACCTCACATATCCAGTTAAATATTTTCTTCTAGTTTTAACTTGATTCTCAAAACTTTGAAGCTCACCTGTGACATCACTTTGATATTCTGACAAAGCTCCTTTTTTATCTCCAGGAGTGTTATGTAGCATCTGTTGTATATAATGTCTGATTTTTCCCAGAAATTTCCTAGTTTGCTTTATTTAAAAAAAATAAACAAGCATTTTTAGGTTAAAAAGCTAATTCTGAGGCAGGAAGTTTTCAAGTAACTTTTTAAAATACAATGTCATATTCTAAGGCTCCTTCATGCATGTTATTCTGCCTGCAGATGCTACAGCAACTATGAAATCTTCAATATGTGAATGGTTTTAATTATGTCCAGTGAAATCAATTCGAAATAAAATTCACGTGCCTACTTTGGATATATTACTATTTGTTAAGTAGGACGTGCTACTGGGCTGAAGAGGAAATGTGTCATTTATTCTATTTTGATAATTCTGTGAAGAGCTGGAGTGCTCTGTAGGGTTGGTTTCATGCTTTTGTTTTGCTATTGCTGTTCTCACTTCAAGCAGTGCTTGAAGTGGGTTGAGTTCCAGGGGTTCTGTAAGCAGGGCTTGCCAGTAACGTCCCAGTAAAAGGTTAATCTGATTGGCAGTGAGGGGCAGTATTCATGGGGAAGTAGCTCAGACACAATCCTGAGCGTGTGTTCCTCTGAACTTGCCAGCTTTGCTCTGCTGGAAACAATACTGTAAAAAATCAGCAGCAAGGCATGCAGTGTTTGAAAATACACTTATGATAGGGCTAGAATTTCCATTAGAATTTGATAGATTCAAAACCACTTAGAAAATACATTATGTGCTTTAATGTAGTAAATGCATATTCTTACCATATAGTTATACCTATTGTGAATGTGTAGAACTACAAATGTTTAACATAACACTAAGTATTTAAATGAAATTAAATAAAGAAAGCTCTGCTCAGATACCAGTACTTTCAAAAGTACCCCACAGCAGCCAAATTTCAGGGTGAAGAATTGCTGCTCAGGAGCCTTTTTTTTTTTTTGAGATAAGGAAAGAATTCAGATGCTAAATTAGATAATCAGAACTATTCCCCACCCCCACGTAGTAGTACTTTCAAGTTACCAAACAATTAAATTGGAACAGAATCTTGGACTGAAGCCCTTCCCACTGAAATTCTTGATTATATTATCATGTATCTCAAGTCAATAGCTGTGCTTCTCACCATCACTGGCTTTGTTAGAACTGCTGCGAAAATATTACACTTGGTGTTGGTTTTGGAAGGTTTGAAATATATGTGAGATCATTAGTCTTGGTCATCTGATAAGGTATCAGTCAGATTTGTATCAGTAAAATATCTTATGAGTTATTTGAGAAGGTTCTTCATGAGCTGAAGTCAACTGTAGCTGTCTTGGAAAGTCTGAATCATATGGAATTTCATCAAGTTGGATGTTTGGAAGTCAGAAAAATAAAACTGGTTAAAAGACAAACAACCAAACTCACTCTCAGTTCAAAAATGTTTCTCATTGAATTTTTTCTCTTGACAGTACCAAGCATGTTACAGTACTGCAAGTCCTTGTTTTGCCCTTACCCATGAGTAGAAGCTGGTGTTAATAAACACTTTCTCCAAAATCTGGCAGTGCTAGTACTCTCCAGTGTCTCTTGCATTTCCTGCTGTGAAAGTGACAGAGTTCTGTTGCTGTGGTTGACTGCACTCTTAGAAGTCATGGGGGAATCAGCTGCTATAAGAAGAATGTTATTTAAACATTAATGGTTTAGAAACTGTAAGTGAAAAGACTGTGCTGTTCATATTCTCTTTGCTGTTTGGCAGCTTGGAAGGATATTTTTTGTCATCACAGCATTCTAAAAAATCATGTATTTCTTCAGAGACATTTATTTTGTTGCCTCTGTTGGAATGTTTTTTATTTAATCTGAGTCACTTGAGTGTATCATTTCAATCTGAAGTATTTCTCTTTTTATCTACTGATGCTCAGTGATTCCCATGGTGCCTTATGAAAAGGGCAAAAGGAATGCCTCTATTCCTTTTAAGGGAAAACATGAGATTACTTCTGGAGGAGTCTTTGCAGTAAATTTGTCAGTATTTTACCAGCACAGAAAGATTCTGAATGACATGAAATATTTCCACTGTGAGTTCCAAAAGAAAATGATACATTGCAATTCCTGGGTGAAAGGTTTTGAATTGTAGGCAGTGTGTGTGAAGTCTCAGTCTAAGACTATGATCCTCTATTTGCTGGAAGTTAGTGACAGCACTCTTTGGTGATTTGAGCCAGTGGAGGAAGCAGGTGGGGGCAAGACTCCTCTTGGGAGGTGACAGCACAGTTTGAGTTACCTTAGCTGGATTTAGACACTGTATCTGCCCTGAGAATTTCTTATTTCTCTGCATTACTACAGGAACATAAGTTACTTTGCACTTCAGTAGACTAGGGGCAATCTACACAGAGTATTTGAGTTTATGGTCTTGTCGTTTGTTAATGTAGTCTTTCACAGGTAGGTATGCACACATCTATATGTGTGCAATTTAACAGAATACCTAGAAATTTCTAACTATGAGCAGTTTCACTTGATCTCAGTAGCTATTCCTGCAGGCAGGCAACTCCAAGGGAGCTCTTGAACTGTGGAGCATTTGATGCATATAGACACAAAGGTTGGGGAAAGATCCTGTTCTTTTGTTTACCCATGTTGCAGTGAGAAGCCTGCCACAGTAGGATAGTTGTCTTCTGTGAGAAAGCAGGGTGCTACACTGAACACTTAATGAATTACACATTTGTTAATCCATTTTTAAAACATTATTCTGTATGATGATCCCGGTGAGCTACGTATGTTGTCCTGATTTGTCTAAGCTGATACTTTAAAAAATTTTGCTCTGCCTGAGAATGCAACATCTGTCTAGAGAAGCAAGGGAGTGTTGACTGATGTCAATAAGCTGTGCTTAGGAAGGCTGTGGAAGGCTTTTTCTTAATACCACCATCTGCTCTTCTCAACAGATGCAGTCATCCCAGTGAGATATCCTATATTCACTTTGAGAGCTGAGCTGCCTTGTTTTTGCTCCATGCTAGTTTTTCTGCATATTTGCCTATTGACTTAGTTTGATATATGACAGGGAAATATGTGAGCTGGTGTCCCTCAAGGGTGATAAATACTCAAAATACTGGTTATTCCTTATTTCTTGTAACACAGAACTGAGAGCAAGTAACAGGGAATGACTTCTCTAAAAGTAAACAAAGCCTTCACAGAAACATCAATCCATTGAGCTAATTAAGGAAAGTGGCAAAGTACCTCTTTTTTTGGTGATAGTAATTCCTGTAATAATTCTTGCTCCTCATTCAATGTAACTTAAACAGTGAATTGATCTGGAGTTTAACCTGATGCACAAATGAAAGTTTTGAACACCTCTCTGCCTGAAGCCTTCCCTGTGTACAAAAGTGTAACCACTGGCTTTCCTGGTATTCAATTTAAAAGTCCCATTTTGTGTATGCAGGTTTCCTTGTTGGGTTTTGTTTGTTTGGGGGCTTAAATTTTTTTTTTCAAGGAATTGTTTTTGTATACTCTGTGTATGTACCTTGGACATCTGAATTTATATACATTTTTGTAAGGCTTATACATATGTTCTGTTACCAGTAGCAAAAATGGCAGTGCCTTTTCAGCTACTTCTGCCTGTCTCAACTAGAAACAGCTTCTTACTGCATACGTGGACTTGTAAAAAGCTTTGACATATGCTACCTTATTAAATAAGCTTTTTCTTCTGCCTGTGAGAAAAGCATATCTCAGGAAACATTCTGTTCACAAACACTTCACTTTACAAACATAGAAGGACAGGGATGCAGCTGCTGGTTTGTTTTCTGGACAAGTTAGTCTAGAGCCAACAGGCACACCCTTTCCCTTGCCAATACCCTTTAGAAAACTGAGTGCATAAATAAGAAATGTGTTCCTGAAAACTTCTCTTCTAGTGGAACTGAACTGGGAGACTTTTCAGATCTATTGTAGGATGGAGAAGTTGGTGGTGAGGGGGAGGAACTCTTGTGGAGTCTCGCTCTTTCTAGCACTTTTTTGCCTGTGAAACTGGGATGTGCTGCGGTGCTGAAGCAAGGCCAGCAGCCCGCTCTGTTCTCAGGATGCAGTTGTTTAGGATGCATTCATTTTAGCTTTCGTTGTTAGTACTTCTGAGTAAAGGGAACCTTTAGTGCTATCCATAGTAACAAGTACATAAGGGAGAGATTCAGAGTTTGCATGGCACAACTGGAGGAAGTGGGGAGGAACATGACACAACCATTGAGCAGGAAATGGAGTTTATTTTTGAATTCTGGGAGCCTCAGCATCTTTGGCACCAAGCTTCAGCATGGCCCCCTGCCTGAATGAGACAATAAAATTAATGCCCATATTTGTTAAAGGCAAAATGATCTGTATGGCCGCTCATTACTTGATGTCAAAAAGAAGGAAATGCTTTCTTACTTTTTTAGAGGAGCTGGAGAGGGGTTGGATATTCATGCCCCACAGTAATGTTTCCAATGCTGGGGATTCCAAATCTGGATGCAAGCCACTAGTAGACATACTAATTTAAAAATCCAAAATAACCCACATTCATATTTTTCCCCAGTCATTAGTTGCATCCAAAGCAGCATAGGCAGCAAGTGAAGGGAGGCGATTCTGTCCCTTTACTCCATGCCTGTGAAATCACAGCTTGCGTACTGCATCCAGCATTGTGGTCCTCAGCACAGGAAGGACCTGTTGGAATGAGTCCAGAGGAGGGACACAAAGATGAACAGAGGGATGAACAGGTCTCCTAATTAGACAGACTGGAGTTGTTGTTGTTCAGCCTGGAGAAAAGAAGGCTCCAGGGAGACTTTACTGTGGCCTTGCAGTACTTCAAGGGGGCTTATAAGAAAGATGGGGACAGACTTTTTAGCTGGGCCTGTTGCAGTAGGACAAAGCATAATGGTTTTAAATTCAAAGACAGTACATCCAGAGTGGATGGAAAGAAGAAATGTTTCATGATGATGATGAAACACAGGAATAGGTTGCCCAGAGAGGCTGTACTTCTCCCATCCTGGTATTCCTGACAGCAGCCAAGCACAGCTTGGACAGGGCTCTGAGTAACTTTGATCTTTTTAAGGTGTCCCTGCTCATTGCAGGATTAAATGGCCTTTGAAAGTCCCTTCCTACACAAACTGTTCTATGATTCTATGAAAACCTAACAACTTTGATTGACTGCTGTGGGAGCTTCAGTGGTGTTCATTTAAATGTGAGTGGCTTTTATCTGCTAATTGAATCTTACTCCAAAAAAACCCCTGATAGCTACAGTTAGTGGTCAACAGGACAATGAACTCCCTGTGCAATTTCCCTGAAAGGGCTAACACGATCCATTCATTAAAGAACAATAGGGTATTTCTGCTGGAGTACTTGTGCAGTGCTATATTTGACAGCAAGTTAGTGGGGGCAGTTAGGGAAAAACAGTAAGAAAGATCAAAATAGTTAATTTTTTTCTTTACAGGTAAAGCTCCACTTAGTACACTGAGGAATAGGATTTGATAATAGACTCTTCACAGTAGTCAACAGCAATATGGTAACTTTTAAGACAAGTAATAGAAATTAAAAACATATAACTAATGAATCTAAATTTATGTGAAGTTAGCTTTTGAGGAAACTTGTAGTTTATCTTCCAAAGCAAAAATCACTCACTGAATTCAAATGCAACTATCACATCTGAAGCAGAAATTTAATAGGGAGTTCCCTTTTGTTCTGTAAGACTGAAGAAGGTCAGTATCTATCACCAGCCTCAACAGGTAAACTGGCGGACAGCAGACCCTATTGCCTGAATGTGGTATTGTGCTTTGAAATGTATTATTTGGGATAATTTGCTCTTCTCTTTTAAAATTGCTTTTCAAAAGAGAACTCCTTCAAGGAAAGTCTTCAGGTAAAATAAGCATTAAAGTTAAGAGAACACTAAGGCCCTCCTTGATTTTGTTGGTCTTTGACTGTTGAACATGTTTGGAAATGGAATGTCAACTTTAGACAGTTCTGTTTTATGATTTTTAATCATATATAGTTTTTGTTCTTATTTTCACTTGGTGCTGGGTTGTAGTTAAATAGTCTTCATAGCCACTCTTGGGGTGCAGTGTTTTAGATCTGTGGGGAAAACTGCTGATGGTTGTCTGTAGCTAATGCTGCAGCTATTGCTGAACAATGTTTGCACAGACAGGAACTGGCAAAGGCCCACCTGTGGAAGGTTATGAGTGATTGCTTTTGCATTGCTTGTTCTATTTCTTTTTATCTTCTCCTACTTGTCCTTTGCCTCCTAAACAATTTTGTCTAGACCCACGAGTTTTCCTGCTGTTCCTCTTTCCCATCCAGGGATGGAGTGGAGAAATGAGAGTGACTCTGTGGGGCTTAGCTTCCTGCCAGGGTTAACCCACAGTATTTTACATGTATATGCATGTAAGTGTGCATGGATTTATAAATACATGCATATATAAAATATGTCTCTTATATTTATGGTCTTAAAGGGAAGTTAAAATCTTCATGCTTTGCTGAGTAAATTCAACTTTGTTGTACATTAATGGGAGATTTTTCCGAAGTGTTTTAGATCAATGTGTTAGGAGACAAGTGGGTAAGATCTTTTCTTTTCTTACAACACTGTAGATTATTCTTGTCTTCATTGGAGTGATTGTACACATGGAAATAATTAGACTAACTGGAAAATAAATGCTTTATTATCCAATTATTCATTTAATTATTCAATGTGAGTAATTGGGAGAGTGTACGAGAGCTTGCTCACTATTAAAGAAAGATCAGCTTTTGAGTATTTCCTCTAGTGGATTGTTCAATGGCAAGCGGACCAAAATCTTCAGTCAGAAAAATTTGAAGTTGGATACACAAGATAAAAAATAATTTTGTGCATTTAGAATAGAGTTTTCAAAGTGATCTCTATATGATAATCAAAAATAGGTCATATTGTTATGTATTACTGCCAAGTGCCATTACAGATCTTTGGACCTCACAGTTCAAATATTGTGTGTATCAGCTTTACAGCCATGAGTAAAAATACCCTTTTTTCTTTTAATCAGGATGAAAATAATACAGAAAATGCTGTCAGTTCTTCAGATGCTGAGAAACAGGATTCTCCTCCACCAAAGCCTCCACGGACGCGCAGGTAGTTAACTGTGTTCCTATGCTATTTTAAGCTGAAAGATGAATAAGAAGTAGAATAAAGCTACTGATACCAAAGAGACTTAAGATTAATGTGTTGTGTTTATAAATAAAAATATATGTAATGCAAATAAAAGCCTTTTAATTGGCTCTAAATATAAGCTACACTATCTTTCTGAAGTCTGTGTTTAAATACACGAACCTTGCAATGATTATCTGTGAGTAGACACATTTACTAGTCAAATATGTTAGATCTGCTTGTGCCTAAATTCTGCTAGGTAATAGTAGCAAAATGAACTTTAAATAGCCTCAAATAATGACTGAACCCCCATTTTTGGAGACAAAAGTATACACATTTATTCCAGAGAAATCTCAGGCAAGTACTGCTTTTGACTAGAGTAAGGCAACCAAATGCTGTTATTGAGAAGAAGAATTGGTCTCACCAATCCTTTTGTTCAGCAGAGGAAAATCTTCTCTAGTCATAGCTTTACAGAAGCAAAAAGCAAATTGCACCAACAGATTCATCAGCCTAAAATTGGTACCCAGCCCAAGTGTTAAAACAGCTAAAGAAGCAACTCTCCTGAACTAGGCATTCAAGTCCCCTAGATGGTTTGTAGAGAGCCTATAGCAGCCTTTGGCAGGTGATCTTGCCTGTCTTACATTGCCTGTAGTTAAATAGATATAAGATGAGCACTTGAGTTTCCTAAAGTTGTTAAATGACAGAAGAAACCACCATCCAGTTGATATTCTTGCATAACATTTAGGTAAAAGTAAAGTGAAATACCTTTAAAATAAAGAAAGAGGTGGAAGTAAGTTGGGGCTTTTTACAAAGAAATTACATGGTTAGTGCTATATTGGCAATATATGTTACCTTATTCAGATTTGATGGTAATGGGATTGTATTCAGTTATGTACATTGAGATGATGACAGAGGAGTAAGTTAACCTGTGCTCATGAGTTCCAAGCTCTTGATATTTAATAACTGAGCTTGGAAATAGACTTTCTATCCAGTAGATTATTTCCTTACTGTTTCCAAGTGTTCCTTGACATAATCTTAGGTGTACCTTAGTTTTATCATTTTTATATATTCATGTAATATTAACATATGTATAATTCATGTAATTCATGTTTAAGCACACATCTGTCTTATCTGCACTACATTGTTCTTTACTTGCTGCATTAAGTTAAAATCTTTTAATCTCTCCTTAAAGCCTGGGGTTTTTTTGGACTTGTTTCCATAAAATCATAATTTCCCATCTGCCAGGAGTGGCAGGCAGATTGGTTTCTTAGAGGTGAATAAATGGAAGCTTTTAGCAAAGCTGTTGTCTTTCTAAAATGGGGATTATTTTTGAAAAACAATTAATTAAACTCCTCCTGGAAGATGCTTCTGAGGAAAGACTTTATTTGCTATTAGTCACATCTGCTCAAAATACCTAGTAATGAGCATGGCTTTTTTCTTGATGTGGGGGGTAATTTAACAAATCTACAGCCTGATTCAGTAAGGACATAGAGCTAGGTTTGTGGATATTTTGGCATAGATTAACATCCTTTTACTGGGGAGGATGGGAGAGTAGAATCAGTGAAACAGTCTAATTTAATCCCCATGTTCACAAGGAAATATTTGTAGGTTGTCAGCCAAATGTGTACTTGAGTTTTACATGCGCTGTCTCTGAAGAGGTTACAAGCAAGTTGCTAAAGTTACTATTTCTGAAAAGAAATAAGGTTTTTACATTCTTTATAATCTGTGTTGTAAATGGCTTATAATGTGTATTTAATAAACAAGCTGCATTTTTTAAGGGAAGATTTAACATTTGCTTTGTTTTCTAAAGCAAAAAGGGCTATAGGGACTGATAGTACATAGTACTTTGGGCCAGTTTGATTTCAGGTGAACTTGCTGAGATGCTCCTGAGTGAGCAGGAGAAAAGTTGGGATATTTTCTTGGCCTCAGGATGCTTGTTTTCCATATTGTTACTGGACTAAACCATGTTTACTTAGACAGGGAAATCTATGATAGCTGTTACTTGTTTTCTGACAGCCCCAAGTCTGCTGGGTGAGATGGTGACATCTCCTTTGCAGCCCTTTCCACTGGCTTAACCACTCAGGACATAGCAGAATTTTTCTAGGAAGGTGGCTTGCTCACTCTCCTTATTCTGTAATATAATGAAATCATTCTTTAGACTTTAAGATCTCTTCTTCTGAAAGTGCATCTAATATCATGTAAACTCTCTTGTCTGTGCTAAGGATGAGATGTCACTAAAAACTTTTACCATGCAGGGTAGGAAGCTTACTCAGAGAGGTATAGTTACTCCTTTTAGTACTTGCTTTGGCCTGGACATGTACTGGGGAAAGAGTGATACTTTCTAGGCTGCTTTTACATCTTCTTGGACGTTATAAATATCTTTAGGATATTGTTATTAGATTGGTATTAAATTGGTGCTTTATTTACTTAGGTCACCATGAAGCATCTACCTGTACTTGTTTTACAGAGGTTGGAATTGTACTGCCTTCCAATCTTTCCTCACCTTGTAATGCTTTAATGTAATTAAACTTGCTGTACAATGTGTGAGTCATTTAGCTTAATGTCTCTCTCCATTTGATGTCAACATAAAAAAATTCTAATATTACTCCTTGATTATTATGGAGGTAAATAAGAACAACTCATTAGTGCATACATCAGCACCTTATCCTAGAAATTGCTTGGCTTGGCAGTTGATCGCTTTTTGTGAAAGGCACCTTTCTTTAGAGGACTTGGGATGGAAAGCCTTAGTTAGATATGTTCTAATTACCTTCAGGTTAAGGTAGGAAGAGGGCATAAGTAAGGTTTGTTAGATATAAAACTGCAAAAAACATAAATTTTAGGTTTACAGTTTAGGACTGTACTTGATTTTTACATGATTGATGTGTCAGAATTCAGAGGGAGCACTTCAAATTAAGTATTATTCCTTGAAATATTTATGTGATTAATAGTTGATTCTAAAAGTATTTGGGAAAAGGAGTGGTTTATTTTAGTCAGGCTTGGTTACAAAAAGTTCTTTATTTTCAAGTTCAAATCAGTTTGAAATCAAAGCATAAACTTAGACATAAATTCACAAAAATGAGTATGATTTAAACAGCTTTTTTGTATGCAGTGTAATGAAAAGCTATGTGTTGCTGTCTGAAGGAGAAAAGGTGAAATACTGTAGCAGTTTAACTTCTCATCAGATTCTGTTTGGACTTCAGTCTAATGATAGCAAATACATTTCCAGGGTTATGTGTTACTCTGTTTAATTTCAAGCCCTGCAAACCATCTCTTTCTATTTCCTGCAAAGCTAAGATAAAACTCATTGATGGGTGTTCCTTCTTTGTTAACTATCTCTAATTTGTATGACACAATTTAAAAAAATCGAAAAGCCTCCATAAGTAAATTTTAAGAGAGAAATTCACTAGCTGGTTATTTTTATTAATTCATTGTACTTTTATATAAATTATTTGTAGTACATTTGCAACAGCTTCACTCACTGGAGTGCAGCTTTTCTTTCATGTGGATGGAAGTGATTTAATGCTGAAGTAGAATAATGTGGTTGTCTAGCTTCAGCCTGCTTATGTTGAGTTTAATTTCCCTATTTTAATTATAAGGGAGGATGTAGAGCTTGGTATCTATTTTTGGTTGCTCATAGCAGCTGCATTCCATGACCTTGGCATCACTCTCTTTTATTTGAAATACCCTACAGTATGCTGCATAGAATAACCATGGATTACTTAAGGCTTTTTTCTTTTGAACACTGGCCAAGTTTCATTTAAATCCGAACCCACTGTGCACAGTTGTAGTAATAGAGCTCTTTTCCATTAGGAGTGGAATGGATTAGATTTTAAAATATTTTAAAAATGTATAATGTACTGCAGAAAAAGCAATAAATGCCTTTTTTCATGTATACATTTTTGATTTAAAGCTGTGGGAAAGCTGGTCAGTGTTTTTTTTTTGTTGTTTTTTTGGTTTTTTTACAAATTATAGTACTTTTGACAAATTGTATGTAATTGTTACTATGAGAAATAATTTCTTAAAATTGTTATTGCCTGACACCTGAGAAGCGACTGCCACTAGGGCACTGCATCAGCTACTCAGGCTGTGTGGCAATAAAAGTGCATGAAAAAGCTGCCTCGATCACCCAGGGAAATTCCATATCCAGCTGTAAATGAGGAAGTGCCGACGTAGTGGCATTCCAAGATAATCAGGAGCAGTTATATCTGAAGAGGCACTTGAAGGCTGAGTCATGACAAAGCTTTCTATTTTTTTTTAACACAGTGAGATTTTGCAACAGTATGTGTTTATATTTAAAGGTATAATATATGGAAGCCTACTTCTCTTACTTGAATGGCCTGGTTTTCTTTGGTTCACTGACTCTCTTCTGTCTCAATATCCTTTCATGAGCTTTCTCTTAGTTTCCTGGTATTTTAAATCAATCTGGTCTTACTATCTCATGTTGTTTTCAACAGTACTAGTATTTAATTTTTAGATAATTTTCCAGAAATGTCTCTGGAGCACAGCTGTTGAAGGACATGGCCAAAGACAGCATTATGCAGCAGCCCAAAATGGCCAAGATTCACAAGACTTTTAGTAAAAACTAGTGCCAAACAGAGATCTTCTGAATGTGTCCATATCCTAATATTTCTGCTGTGTAAAAACAAACAGAAACATTATTGGCAATGCAGAACATGTGAAATAGAAAAATGCCAGTGAAATGGAAAAAATGTTACCTGTTGGGATCTATTACCTAATTTAAAGAGAAAAGAATACATTAATGTGCTATTAGGACATCTCAATTGCTGAGAACAGATATCTTTCAATATTAATAAGGCAAAGAATGATTTTGGCAAATAATTTCTCATTTCTTCACTGTAAGCTCTCATTTAAGAAAGAAGGAGTGATAATGGGGAACATTGTAGTTGTTCTGTTGAGATGTGTAGGAGGAAGTTGTTTAATCAACAGTGTTTAATCAACAGGGCTGCTGATTTATGCAGCATTATCAGTTCTATGGATACATCTAAGGGAACTGTTTGAATACAAGTGAGGCTCTGTTTACCAGTGGATTGAAGGGTAGAGTGATTTTATTGAACAGTAATTGGTAAAGAACTTAATGAATTTTGACTGGTATTGTGGACCTATAACCTTGTTATAGCTAGTTTAATGCTAATTTGCTCCTTTAGCTAATTGTATTACTTAATGTTAGATCTGTACCAGATAAGAAATTAGTTTTGCTGATTGCAAATAACTCTGGGTCAGGAAAATCAGGTCAATAAGGGAAAAACATGATTTTCAGTAGGAGGATTTAGTGGAGATTACTGATGAGCATCACTGCTGCTAAAAGGGGGTATGTAAACATTTGTGCAAGTGCACTCACTGTCTCCCTTTCCATCTTCTCTTCCCCATTTGGAACAGAGGAGAGAATTCTCTTGTCATTAGTGTGTATTAAGTTGAAGCAAGACTTATGTCCCCCCCCCCTTTCCTATCTTATCTTTGCTAATTCAGGCAAACAACTTGTTCTCAAGCTTATTCATTTTTCAACAACATTGAGAGGCAAGAGTTCCCAAATTACTACTGTTAAATTGCTTTGATGTGCTTTGTATTTCTCCTGTTTTAATGTAAAAAAAGCCAGCAACATACAGGTGCAGGGAGGAGAGGAAGAGAAGGAATTTGAGGCCCAACTCTTTGTGACAGGAGTCAGGCAAGGAATGGAAGAAATCACCCAGAACTGAAAGAGGATCTGGGGTTTTCCAGATACAAAGGTACAGGAACTTGTAGAAGATATTTTGGTAACTGGGAAACTTGCAGTACTTGAGGAGGTTAGGATTTTCACAAACTGAGAATCCAAATGGCTCTCTGTAGTACGGAATCCCATATATAAAGATTTTAGTTCTGCAAGCCGTACTGCTATGGCTTGGTGCTAACAAAGGTGCAAGGATGAAACACATGCTGTAGCCTGTCCCAAGACAAGTATGCTTTTAGTTCTCTACAAGATTCAATTGTGAGACAGTCCCTGGGCTTTTTTTGGTTTTGGGTTTTTTCCTATATGTCATTATAGTCTCAAGAATTTGCACTTGCTGAGTCCTTCTCATGGTTTGGAAGTAGGGAGACAAAATAGTACTTCGATTTTGCTCATTATGTGGCATGCAGACAAATAATGAGAGCCTGTCCAATGCCTTTCTCTTGTAGACAGAGTTCTTGTGCAATTGTGTGGTCCTTATGCTGGAGGGTCTCATGAGGGCCAAGTATAGGGGCAGAGAATTCCCTCCTTCCACGTGCTGGCCATGCTGCTTTGCATGCAGCCCAGGGCACATGGTTGTTTTTTGGACTGTGAGCTGGTTTCTACACACTGCTGGGTCATGTCCAGCTTCTTCTCCATCAGCACCCCAAAGTCCTTCTCCACAGGGCTGCTCTTGGTCTGTCCATCCCCCAGTCTGTATGGATGCCAGGGGTTGCCCCAACTCAGGTGCAGCACCTTGCACTTGGCTTTGTTGAAGCTGATGATGTTCTCATGGGCCCACTTCTCGAGGTTGTCCAGGTCCTACTGGATTTTAAAGGAATGGGAATTATAAAAATGCCTTCATCGGTTATGCTAAATGTTTGTAGTCAACTACTCTGCATCTAATCTGACCATGTTTGAAGAACTTCTCCTTTTAAGTAGCTTGAGAGCTACTTAAAACTGCAGTTTTAAGTGCTGTGATCTCACTAATATGCACTGTAATTTGGATCATAAATTCTACTGGGAATATTTTTTATGTTGTATGTACTTCATGTCGGCTAAATTTGATTTGCAACTAAGTGGAGACTATTAAATAAACATAAAAATAAAATCCTCTTGGGTATGTACAGGAAAATAAAATGGAAGGAAGACATTCAGTGTTAAGTGGGCTGTAAGGATTTTTTTTTTTTTTAAGAAATCTTTCTTGACTTTATTTAAATTTTGAATTCCATATGTCAAGTTTCTCAGAGCCACTTAAGGAAAAAAGTAGTGAAATTCTGCCACAAGAGGGCCTATCTTGCAATGTCTTTGCAAAATGCTTCTGGGAAAGGATGTGAGCAATCCTTGAACTATTAGTGAGGATTAGTTGTGGCCTGAATGGATGTCTTTGTGATATTCTGAAAGGTATTTTGAGTGTGTTGTCTTAATTCTTGCCTACCCCACTAGTCATATTCTGTAACTATTCTCCTTGTGCAATGGAAGCTCTGTGTGGAGTTTGATACTGATATTACAGCATTAGCTACTTGTCTTGGGGTGACTTCATGATGCTTATATCCCCAATCATCTGTTCTGTTGAATATTGAGTTCTGTAGCTTTAAGACTGGTTCCAGGAGTGAAGGGGGAGAGAAGAGGCAGAATTGATCCAAACTGTCTTCCTGGGAAGTGGGAGATGGATAGATATCTAAAATCTTGTAAAAATCCATAAAACTTAGACAGTTGTGTCTTGGTTGTTTTGCAGCTGCCTTGTAGAAGGAGATGCTAAAGAAGAAATCTTGCAGCCTCCAGAACCTCAGCCAGTACCACCAATCCTAACACCATCTCCCCCATCAGCGTATCCAACAGTCACTACGGTGTGGCAGGACAATGACAGATACCATCCAAAGCCAGTTTTGCACATGGTTTCACCCGAGCATTCAACAGACCTCAATGAGAATTATAATAAATCCACAGAACATTCAGGGAAGAACGAACCCAGTGAACACACAGAGAAGAGGCTGGAGCGCAACTTAAGTTTTGAGATCAAGAAGGTACCTCTTCAGGAGGGACCACGAAGCTTTGATGGGAACTCCCTGTTGAACAGGGGACATGCAATTAAAATTAAGCCTGTGTCATCCTGTGTAGTTGATAAGAGCTTTAAGCCACAGGAACAGATTTCAGGGGATTCATTTGTAGATGCTTCTCAAAACTCATGTATGGAGTACAGTGTGCCACAGTCTAACACAGCCTTAATATCTTCACCAGAAAGTCTGCAGAGTCAGCAGGTGTCTGATACCCCACCCAGACCAGATCGTCTGCCTCTGACAGAAAAGGGACACACCACGTGGTCACTACATGGGCCTGAAAATGCACTGCGTACGTCCGTGTCTGAAGAGCTGTCTTCAGACACCTTGTGTCATGGTGTTAAAACTCTCTCTCTAGTATCAAACACCCCGGCTGAACATCCTTCCAGTGATACTGTTGATCATACTCCTCTTTCTGTTCGAGCACCCCTGTGTTTTACTAATCCTCTCCATGCAGATGATTCTGACACGGATGAGGTGGACTTTGACAGAGCCATGAGCAAAAGCGCATCCAATGTGTCAACTGCAAGTGCCACAGTCTCTGCTGCCACTAATACTGAAAACATTTCTGCCAGAAAAGTATTGCCAATGTCTATTGCTAGGCAAGACTTAACAGCTGTAACATGTTCTGAAGATGGCAAAGGTAGGTTTCACTGAGGTTCAGAAGTGCTGCTCTTTTTCTAGCTGCATCTGTAGAGTTGGACAGCATAAGTTTCTTTGCAATGCAATTTTCTACATGTAAATATAATCAGTGCAGTATGGCAGCTTCAGAGAGGGCACAACTCTTTTCCTGACAGCTTTCAGTTTGCATGTGAGCTATTTTTGGTATAAAGTACTACAGACCATGATTAGCTGCTTCAAAAGCTGTACTGTGAGCTTTATTGTGAGCATTTGTTTAATGCTTTATTTATAATGCCTTCCTGTAGGTTTGTATGTAATTGTAGTTTTCTATGTTATTATTTGGTGCATATTTTTTCTCTATCCCCAGTTTCATGGAAGTGTCTATAATAATTGGGGGTTGACTAGTCAAAGCATTTTCAACAAGCTTGTGCAAATACGTAACAATTTCATGCTTATTGGTTGATGTGCTGTTCCTAAAAATGTAGATGTAACCTCATTCACTACGTTGGTCTTTGAAGTTGCTCATGATTTGGGTCCTGCATGTTAATAGTGTTGTAAATATTTAGCTGTGCTTTCCTCTTTTTTTTGTATGTGGCTGGGGGTGACAAGCTAATATAGCTGTTCATCTAAAAATCCTAGTTATGCTTTATTAGCACTTTGAAAATTATTTAGTGGCTTTTTATCATTTACTATTTTCTTGAGGGTTTTTTTTTGTGAAAGTTTGCAAGTTAGAACATCAATTATTGAAGGCAAAAGGGTCCCAAAATATGCAGGTGCAGATTTCAGTCAAGCTGGCACACTTAGAGCAGATAGAGGACAGCGCTGGGAATAACAGATTAGGCCTTGGTAACTGCTTGTGCAAAGCCCAACAAAACAAGAAGTAAGGCTGTGGAGCTGAAGGAAGAACGTGAACTTCTGGATCCAGCTCAGACTTCTATGCTTGGTGCTGCTTACAGTGATGGCCTCACCTCAGGAGTCTGCGCAGACTTCATGACTTTCTGAAGTGAAATGGGGCTCAGTGTATGATGCAAGAAGCAGAACCAGCTGAATTGAAAATACTGGCTTTGTGAACTGAATGTTCATCAAAAGTCATATATCCAGAGATACTGGATAACTGTTTTGCAGCCTTAATAACAATCTGTTTCTGTAGATCTTGATATAGATCTGTAGATATTGTGAACTGTATCTATAGATCTATAGATTTTGGGACATTGTGTAAACACAGGACAGTCCTTGCACATACCTGTATTTTTTTGACACTGTTACTTTAAAGAGATGCTCTGCAGACCTAACAAAGTCCTTTTGGCATAGCTATTTCAACTTTGCAAGCAGTTCTCCTTGGATTTATTTTATAGATTTGCAGGCTATTGTATTTTTTCTTTTAGCCGGAATTTTTTTCTTCTTTCCCAGAGCAATCATTGTTTATCACTGTTTGGAAATTATCACCTCTCTGTGCATCTCATTATGTAGATGCTGTAAGAACATGCAAATAAAATAAGTGATATGTCATAAATATGATAAAGAATTGGAGAAATGTCACTCTGGAATTTGTTTCATGGAACTGTGTATCAGAAACATCTTGAAATAACAGTACAGCCCTTGTGCTGCTGGTATGTTGATGATTTCATGGGAATTGATTAAAATTCTAGCATTAACTTTATCACTTATCTCTTGTTAATAAGGGGGTATCTCTTTCCCGTTTGTATGATAGTGAACACTTCCCATTTTACATTCTGGTTGCAGGTCTTGTAATCCCGCTAGGACTCAAGAATGTAGGGTTAGATCACTTTGCACCAGTTATCCTAAACCCTGTGTACAGTGGCATTCTCTTTTTTATACTGTGGCTGCAATCATCAGTGAAACTTGTCTGTGAACTTACCAGCACCCTAATTGCCTAACCATAAGTGCTGGTGTGCATGATCCTTACCATGAAGTTAAATCTTTTCAATTCAAATGAAGTGAAAAGTAGTTGTAGCCTGAGGTAAAAGGAAAAAAAAAACAGAGAGAACACAATAAAACAGCAACAACACCAAAACAAAAGCCTAAAAACTCACTTTCAGTTAGTGCATATCCATGGCGACTTTATTTGATGGTTTTATAGAGGTCTTTTCTGTTAATGAAGGTTTTCTTGTGCTGTATAGTAAACTTGAGATGGAGCAGGTCTCAGAAGTCCTTGGAAGACGATGGCTTGTAGAACCTGATGCAATTCTGTCCCTGCAGCATCTGGGCATGCTGGCACTCAAGCTTCATGGCTTTATTAGTTGAAATGTGTCTTTTGTATTTTTGAATCCTGTGCAGAGTACAGTTGTCAGATGAGATTTCTTATGGCAGCAGCTACTTTAAATTGTTTTAAACCTGTAATTACTACTCCAAATTTCTTAGCTGGTCAGAGAGGGGCTTTTGCTGCCAGAATAGCTTGTATTAGTACACTCCTGGGAGGTGAGAGGGAACAGACTGGGGACAGGATGTGGTCAGGACAGCCATCTCCTCTGGCTCCTATTTACCCTTCTGCCTGGTAAACCTTGCACTAGGCTTTTTAACCATATCAGTGGTGTGGGAGCCAGTGGGCCTCTATGTGGACTTGGTAAGCAAATCTGAGACATGAAAGAATGAACAAAAAGTATTCATTTGAGTTATTGAGGGTTTTTTCCTCCAAGTTATTTAGACTGAAAATGTGGTTTTGTTTTCTTGCTTGCATAACACATAAACTGATCCTACGCCCTTAATGTGAAGTTAATGTTGTTAGATGAAGTTGCTCCATAGTGTTAGTATGGTAAACCAAAATGTTTTATAATACTTGGAGCAAATTTTTCTTTTGCTTTAGACATTATACCAAGTTTAGGATTATCTCGTATATGAAAAGATCAACTTCTAAAAGCCTAGGAGAAAAATCTCTGTTTTTTAACGTCTCTAAATGTTATATTTGATTTAGATGCTGATGCTAGTGAAGATTCCTCTCCCCCGCTCCCAGAAAGAACACCAGAATCATTTGTATTAGCAAGTGAACAGAGTGAGTTTTTGATGTTTGGTGATAATTTGAGATAAAATGCAAAGAGCCTGTCAGTATTGTATTTGAGTCCCCTGATTTTTGGTTACTATGTTGGAGCAAATTGTAAAATGGAATGAAATCTAGCATGTGCAGTGGCTTATTTCAAGGTTTAACTTTTACACACCCTAGAATACAGAGAAATTATTTTTCATTTTTTGACTAATTATGGTGTTATGTGATATTTAAGTAATTGGAGACTTCAATATTAGTAGAGCTGGTTTTCAGTCTGAAGGGTGAGGAAATGAGATGATACAGTGGGGAGATGCAGTACAGTTAGGGAATTTCCCAGCTATTTTACTTTGCTACTGCTCCCAGGTAGGGAATGGGCATGCACATGAACAGTGTTTATCTGATTCCCGTTTCTTGGGCAAAGGAAAGATGATGACACTTCATTCTGCACTGCATGTAGTGAACAACACCATTTTAAGTTTAATGTAGTTCACTCTTTTACTGTGTCAGAAGGGTTAACTGCAAGAGAAAGCTGGCACTTACAGATGATGTGCTCCTACTGTCATAGTCCATTCATCAAGCCAGTAATGGCAGAATACAAAACAGATGAATTGAAATGATCAATTACATTGATGCTTGGTATCTTCCAGAAAGCCTGAAATGATGTAGTTATTTACTGAGACTTTTGTTTAGTGTCATTTTGAAACTACAAAAATTTTGGCCCAGGTAGTTAATCTAGATATTTTCAGCATGAAAATGCTGAAGTTTTATAGATGTGTCCTTTGAGCATCATAAGCATAGGTAATTCAGAGTCAATGTGATCTTTTCTTTGGATGTTATGGACCTGATGCTTTTCTGTGACTGCACAAGAACCAAAGCTGTTTTCTTAAAAAAAAAAAAAAAATTCTCTGCAACTGGAATCACTAAACCCACTTCCATTTTATTTGTCTTTTTGCATGATGTCAGTGAAAAACAGGTGTGGCTATCCTGACTTGTATGTTTACTTAGGAGATCTGAAAAACACATACTATTACTGCCCAGCTGACATAAGTTCTAAATTGTCCTTGAAAAGGAAGCCAATTCCCCTGTTGATTAGGAACCCCTAAAGAAACAAAATTAATCTCCTCAATGTAGTCTTGTGCTTTGAGTTATATTGTGGCATTTTGTCTTTTCTAGAGCACTTTTCATGTTTTTACAGGCATTTAATCTTAAAAAAAAGTTTAGAGCACATTTCTAATGCTGTGTACTAATGCCTCATCATGAGGAGAACTGAAGTATGTTGAGCTGATTTAATTCTTCCTAGGCACACCCTTGCTGAAGCCAGTTCTGATTGCACAGTCAGAGTGGAGCATGTTGCGTGATCAACACCTGCCTGAGCAAACATCCTCCACGGTAAGTGCAGCAGACAAGTCTGTACTAATCAGTCATTTCGGGTTTGGTTGGGAGCTACAACAAAAAGTAAAATACATACTTGTGAGAAGTTGCAGCTGTTAGTCATCTAGAGCTGGCCAGTTTTTCCTCTGCCTGAGCTGCTGAACTGATGTAAAGAGCATGTTTTCTTTGCAAGAAAATTATGGTTTTTTAAGGTCAGCAATACTTTTAAAAGGAGTAATCCTAAATATATGTTCAACTATGGCCTTAGGAGTGTAAATATACTGCTTTTAAGGGAGCGTGCTGTCTGTCCTTAATGCATCTTAGGCCGATTCAAACTGGAAGAGAACAGCAGTCTCTCATCCAAACTTCTGCAGGGCCTCAGCCCAGGCTAACCAGAGCTTCTTCCAGCTGGGTCTTGAAAATGTCCAGAGATGGACACTTCTTATCATCTGTGGGCAACCTGTTTCACTGCCTGAAAATGGTTTTCCCTTATGTTCATATTTATTTTAAACAAACCATTTTTGCCCATCAGATTTCACTTTTCACTCATCCAGCTCACAGTCATCCTGCATGAACAGTTGAGAAAACTTTAAAAGTATATAAGTCCTTTTTACATTTGTCACTTTTTTTTATGTGCCCCCAATATCTCACTTAAAAATATGAAAAAAGATAGATGTGTATTTTCAGGGACTGTAAATGTAGTGTGAGAACTAACCTATCTAAATTTGCAAATAAGTTGCAGTGTCATGTTCTCAAATTTTTATTAAATGCTAAGGTTCTAATAGTAAATTCTCATACTAACTACTGTAGCATTTTTTGTCAATGTTGAGTCAAGTCAAAAACAGAGGCAAATAAGTATTTCTATGAATGTTATATGGTGTTGGTGATGTTTTCATAATCTTAAATTTCTGACTTTCTTTTAGTTTTTTGGAAGTGGTTTATGTAATTATTTTCTGTATCTCTCATTGACAGGGTTTGAAAACAACTTCACCTATACTACCTGGTAAGTGGTGGAAAAGCTTTTCTAATTTTCTTTTGCAAAATACATTTTTCCTACTGAACAAAAATTTGCCTGAACTTGGTGTTTGCTCTGAAGATACCTAAGTATATTGTCAAATATATTATACTAAATATATTGTTACCTATGGTGTCTAAGCACCTTTAGTTTGGAAAAGATATGAACAGATGCCTTTATGTTGGTATATTAAATGGCACTGTGAGTTTTTGCTATAAATAGAGTCTATGTGAGATTTCAGCTATCCATAGGAACTAATACAAAATAATATTTGAGATTTGGAAAGCAGGAATATATTGCTGTCACTGAACATCTACTTCATAAATAATTTTCAAATTTTGCTTTTAGGAAATGAGAAATTGGCTTTTGAAGCTTTGTTTTTGTAAATAGTATTTGCTGCTAGTTCTTTTCTGGACTATAATGACAAGTGGCATTGCCACAGTGGTGACTAAGTGAATGTTGCAGTGAGGGGTCTGCGTGTTTTCCAGATCGTCCTGAAAGAAGCAACAAAACACCAACTGACATCTTACCTCAGATTTCTTTTTCTGGTTCCACTGATACAAGAGGTCAAATTTCAGAATTTCCTGCAGAAGTAACAGATATTGGTAATTACAATTCTTTCAGAATATAATCACTAGATGACTTAAACAAAGGATTCATTATCTGTACTGGTTTGGATAGCTGCTACTACTGCCTCCCTCCAACTCACTGAGGTGCAGAACCCAGATAAATAAGCCTGCCTAGCCTTTTCAGCAGTGCTGAAGGAGTTTTCCCCAGAATAAATGAATAAATAATTCTTGACTTTGAAAAAAACCAGAAGTGTATAAAATATAGAATTTTTCAGATGGGTTATAATTTTTGTAAAGCACTGAAATCTTCCAGAAATAATACCCGATAACTGCTTATGTATGCAGAGAAGGAGAAAAAAAATAACAAAGACTGTAATGCTGTATTTATTGAAAAGTACTTTTCAGTTAGGTTTAAGTACCGAACTATAATGGTATACAAATTCTTCATATTTGTATTTCCTATGGCCAGAGTGCCTTCAGAATTCCTTGTATTACAAAGTTGTTTTCTAGCCCTGAGAGTAAATCTGTGCTGTAAGAGCTGAAGCTATGTATTAGTGATCTTCTGACAGCTGCCAGCCTTTGCGAGCCTGTGTTGTCCCAGCAGACAGAGGTATTAAATACATTTCTTTCCTTAGGTTTTGGTAACCGCTGTGCAAAGCCCAGAGGACCAAGAGAGCCACCCTCAGAATGGACATGATCCAAGAACCGATGGACATACTATTAATAAATTATACTGGAAAACTCAAGTGCCACTGAGAACTAGAGAAACTAGTAGTGTTCTACTTTCCTGGGGGGCAACTAACACAGAGCAGTGTAGATCTATCAATGGTACATTCTTGCAGTGCATCCCATGCAAAACCTGAAACAGGTTCAGAACAGTGGATTCCAGTATTACAACCTTTTGCTGGGGCCATCTACCTGCCTTACTACACTTAGGAGAAAGTATTATATATGATTTATTTTGTAACTTCAAGTATTATTGCCTTAATGTCTTTTAACCCTGTTACACGCTGCTTGTAGACATATGTTAATATAGTAATACTTTTGACAGATTGTGTTTATGGACTACTTTTTGCTAACATTTGATTACCATGTATGCATTATTTTGTATATGTACAGGGCAAGTAAGTATATAATTTGATAAAGTTGCAATCATAAAATATTAACAGAAGATGTAAGAAATCTCTGCATGATCTAAATTTTTGTGTACCTTATTTGTAAGTTATTTGCCCTGAAGTTTTAGAAAATAGTTTCTGGGGTTTTTTACAAAAATTGCTGGACACACACAGCCAGAATTGCAGGTTAGCAGAGATAAAGATTGTAATGCATTTTGTAAATTGTAAGCAAAAGTTATTTTTATATTATATACTGTTTAATTGTCAGACCTGATTTGTTCTGGTTTTCATCTAGTCATGGAGATTCAGTAAGTGCCTTGGAACGGTATTGAATTCTCTTAGCCTGTGTATGTTACTTCAGTGTTTTGAGTTCATCTGGAATTAGATTATCAAAAATATTTGTATGTTTCTTAGTATATTTGACCTGCCAGTAAAAGAGAAACCATTTTACATAATCAACACTCCTTAGTTTTCATTTTAATGTTTCATCAGTTGCAATCTTTAGAAAGTTCATCTCTATCACCTTTCTGTATAGTAGGATTTTACGGTTATACTATGGCATGTTTCTAATTTGGGAAAACCAGAACACACTGGTAAAAGGACTGTTTCAATACCACTGTCTTCTCTTACAGATGGGGAATACAATTTATGTTGTTCAGCGACTGTGTATGTAAGAAAGCAACTTATATGAAGGTTCACCTGGAGCCCTTGCAGCCACACTGTATCTTGGCAATATATTATGTCAAGAGTTAATCCTTATAAGGATTCCTTACTTAAACTTTTCTGTAATACAGTCTTTAAATTAAAGAAAGTAAAAATCTCACTCTGGATGTTTTTACTCTTAGGAAAGAAAACTGTGTCCAAAAGCAAAGTGTAAGAGAGTGAAGGATGGCAGTCTGGCTTAGCTTACAGATCTCATACTTGAACAGAACACTGACACTCAGAACCTTATTTTTAGTAACTACTTTAAAAGTTCTGGCTAGCAATAACGCCAGAGAAGCAAAGAAGAATGTTCAGGAGAAAACGTTCATTTTAGGTAGTGAAACTATATTAATCTGAACTTTAGCTGGAAACTTTGTCTGATCTACTACTTGTACCTTTAGTATCTCTGGTAAAAGAGAGCTAATGCCCCGACAGGAGCTCTGTTTTAATTTCCTGAAGGTACATAACTTGCAATTACTGTCTCTGGCTCAGGATTTAATCACCATTTGCTTTGTACATGTGACAGACTGCTAAGCTGGGGAGCTCTTTCAAAGAACTGTGTGCACTATAAATACTTCCCATGGATCTAGTTTTGCAGTTATTAATTTAAAAATAAATAATTCAATGATATATGCCATCTGGGATAACCTATATCAACTATATTCCTGATTTGTAAACAGTTCAGACAGCTGGAATGTTCTGCAGTTGGCAGAATAAGACTGGCCTGAACTTTGTATTCCTTCCCTTGTGTTGCAGATGATTAGCTCAGACTTTCACTCTTACAGAGCTCCTGTGGATTTATAATGCAAGATGGGACTGTCAGCACCCCTGGGCAGTCCAAATCACTCGAACTTTTAGGGGAAAGAAAGTTAAATAAGAAAATATGTTTTGGATGTACTTTTCAAGGATCCCTTCCATTTTTGTCCACCAGTAAAAGACAAATCTGTGCAGGTAGTACATTTTCTGTATTTCACAGATGAATTTTACTTAACAGCAAAGGCTTACCCAATGTGCACTAAATACAGGCCATCTGATTATGTTAAATTAAAGTACATCCAGGTTCATCTTTCTTTCCCCCCTTTGTTTTGCAGATATTTGGATCATGTTCCAGGCTGAGCTTGTCACAGAAAAAAAACTCAAAAAAATGTTGCAGCCTTTCTTTGCTTTGGTGATGAAAAACTGCAATTGTCCAGTATGGATTTCTGTTTCCTCTGAGCTGATTCACGACTCGCTGTTCCCTGCTTTGGGTTTTATATTTTCACCTATTGTATTTCAGATAAGCTGGCAGTTTTAAGAGCAAGGTGAAACGTGTCCAATGTCATTACTTTCTGTATCTGCTCTTGTGGGTGGTACAGAGATAACTACAGGTCTGGATGCTTTACACTGGGGAATTTTACGTCATAACTTTGAAATATTATCATCTTAACAGCTTCATCAAAAAACCCAAGACTTTTTCTTGTGGTTTATTTGAAATGGAATCTAAAAGGGTTTAGAGCATTACATTGGCTTGCAAATTATCACTGAAGCTGTTTTGTACATATATTGAAATCAATCCTGTTTAGTTCCAGTCTCATGTGTTACTTTTTCTGATAACAATCTTCAGCTTTCATCTCTGAAGTACAACTTTTCAGGCATTGACTTGATCACTGTAGCAAAGAAGAAGTAATGCTACTCAACCCAGCTATTTTTATTCATAACCACTGCATTGGCTTGTTTGTCCTTCAGTATTTTTCTAATATACCCTTTATTATTTTTTCCTAAAGGTATTAATATTGAATTAAATCATGCAGTGAATTATCACATCAAAAAAGACTGAGTTCTCTGTGTTTTAGAAATGTGAATTCTCAATACTCAGAAGAAAGCTGACCTCTACTAATACCATTGCTTATCTCTATTACTCAGCATATTTAAGGGTTTTTTACTTAGCATTGATTTGGCAGGTAACACAACATTCTATTTTGGTAGTAATTAGAGCATTACACCAGCATTTTTATTTCTTATCTGCTAGGAAACCTTGCTGCATTTACACGTAATTTTCCTTAAAGAAGTTTCTAACTTGGGAATTGGGCAGAACAATGAAAATCTTCAAGAATTACCTCTGGGTCTTTGTATATTGGAATCTTGGACCGGGTTTCTTTGGAGATAAGTCTCAGAATTAATGAAGTGTGATGCAGGGACTGGGCAATGTGATAACCCTGTGCTGCTGAAGCAGTTGCTTTTAGCTGCAGGTCAGACTGTTGGAAAGCACTCAAATACAAAGCTCTTGCCTGCAGCACAACCCTGACATGCTGCAGTCAGAGAAAGGGAACCCAGCAAGAGAAGGCTGGACTGGGGAAAGACTAGCCATGAATATTGCCTTGAGAAGGGGATTTTGAAGAGTAACAAGGAGTTAAGGACTTCAGACAATGGAACTGAGCAAACACATGCAATTGCACATAACTAAGGCTTTGAGAATTTTCTCAAGGCTTGAGGGAAGAGTAACATCTCTGTACAGTGTAAACAAATCACAATTCCTACAGCCCATTGCCGAAGAAGGGCCTTTCTCACAATCTCAAAACGCTCATGAGAAGCTGAAACGCTTTCTAAGGGAGGTTATTTTGTGTAAAGAGCAGGACTAAATGCATGGAACACATGAACCTAGGAGCGAACATAGCTGGGGCCAGCCAGCACAATGCACCGACTGCTCTGGAGCCCTCTGAGTATCTAAAGCCTGTTAAAACAGCAAGGCTGTGAAGTAGTTAGTAATGGGCTTAGTAACATCCAGTAATAGCCAAGCTCTCTGATGTGATTTTTCTTAACCATTTCAATGCTGTACTTAATCAAAACACAGGTTTGTCAAGTGTTAGGTCAAACAGAGCAAGAAAATAACTGTTTTCTTGGCTGCAATGCCATCGTATCCTCAAGATCTGTACCAAATGCTTCACTTTATTGCTTCTAAGACCACATGGCAAAAGCTTAGTATTTGCAGTCTTAAAGCAGTGAGTAAATAAAATGTTTGCTGTTTTGATCTATTCAGTTGTATTTGCTATAACAGTTGATTTCTTTAAAAACTTGACTCATGCCTCTGAAATTGTATTGTGTCTGCATGAAGAACTTACTGTGGTGAAGCCAAGGTAAGAAATCAGTTTTGCATTTTGGCTTAAATCCTGCAAGTTATGTACCCTTCACATGTAAACAGCCGTGGTGAGCTCAATGCAGATATTCATCCATGGGTGTTGTGTGTTGGTGTTTGCAGTTCTGGGGCACTCGTAAGGACAGAGGTTAGCTCTGCCTCAGGCACTGTGACTGAACTCCACAGATTGCAGCTAGTGAGGTGGAAGTTGTCTTTCACATCTACAATTCCTACTTTGATCCACAGTTATAGTCCTTAATATAGAAGATCACAGGCAAGTAAAAAAATTGATTTTTTGGGTAGGTAGTGCCACAGTCTCATAGAGAGCTTGACTGTCAAGTCAAAAGAAGAGGACTTAGATCAAGGATGATCCCATTTTTCAAACATGAAGTATCAAGACTACTGAGCTTTTCTGCTTACTTGACTCATCACCAGAAGATACCTGGTGTGTGGTTCCATCCCAGTATATATTCCACCTGCTACATCTCTGACCTAATGTTAAATGGACCAAGAAACCCCGTCAGGTTCATAATCTGAGTGTTTTCAAGTTTTTTGCTACATTTGTTCAGATTTTTATGTGCTTTCTTGCTGTTTCCACATTGAATGGTATGTTCATTGTTCAAGTGAGCCTGGAGAAGTTGGCAGGAAGAAGACACAAACCTTGTGAGGAAACATGCCAGCTCTGGTGTCCATTGGCTGTAGCTGTTCTTTTATTTGCTTCATCTCCAAAATGTATGTGCTTTATGGTGAATATTTAACTTTATAATGCCAATTACACATTTTATTAGCCTTGCCCAGTGCACTTCTTGTCTCAGGGTTTCAGTCTTGCTGGCACCGAACACGTCTGCTGTAAGTGAAGGAAAGTTGGGCCTGGTACATTCTAATTCCACATGTTACTATGGTATCTGGATACAACTGAACCACCAGTGAAAGGCTGGTGGTTTTGTTAAAAAAATAGTGATGTAGCTTCTGATCTGTTTCTTTAGAGACAATCAAAAGCTAAAATAACCACCCCTGTCAACTCCAATAGGGAATCCAGGGTTACCTTTCCCATTGATGAGAATAGTCCGTACCACCAGGCTTTTCTGAAAAAGCACTTGTACATTGGTTTTTATAAAAGTTAATTTAAAAATTACTCATAACTCAGGTCATGAGATTCATGGGGAGTAATGTGTGAGTGCTTCAGAAGTGAAGCAAATTGCCTGGATAAAATGATCCAAAGAATGGTCTCTGCTTGGTGTGTGGTAAAAGGTGAATCTGGCAGGGTTGGGAAGAACAAGGAGCACGTAATGCCAAAGGAGAGGAGGTGGGAAGAGCTGAATTGTAGCAAGTACAAGGGGGTAATAAAAGGCTGACATGAACTTGTTAAGCAGGTTCCCGGTTTTGTAAGCTCCTCAGAAGGGCAGAGAGGTGTGGCTGGGTAACAGGAATGCAGCACGAGGTAGATGCTTCTTTAAATAAATTGTTGTGTTTGAGTTTCTACTCAAATCTGCAATTGAGTATGACCCTCTTGCGTTTTGCCTGATCAGGCCCAGACAAAGATTATTCTCCAAGGTGGAAGAAAAATAAGGATATAATAAATAAGGATAATAACCTAATAAGGATAAACTGACTCTTGAAGGATCCTGGAGTGGGTGGGAGAGGTGGAGATGTGAAGAATGTTAAATTCAGAAAGCAATCTCTTGTCAGGGATTTTCAGACCTCAAAGTGATACCTGAAAAAGGGCACTTTGTGCTACCATTGCTATGCAATGAATACATCTTTGTCTGCCTGTTGACATGTAAATCACTGGTAAGAAGGAAGCAATGCAAGTAATTCTTTGTATAATTTAAATCAACTTTTATTATACATTAGGACTAGTGAGACACCTAACAGCTCTTTCCCCTTCTGTGTCATCAGACAGCAAATTCATACCAGTTCATGGATGCTGGAAAGAACACTCAAGTGTATTTTTTCCCCTAAATCTACCCTTTTTGGAAATAAATTTTCAGACCCTACAAAATATTTCTACAGCTATTCTTTACAGTTTGGATACTGTAAAGGTGGTGGCCAAAGTTGTCCTGAATTGACTTCTCTGCCACTACTGCCTTTCACATGTTTCTTCTAGAAGAATGGAACCCTCATTTGGGCAGCTATTCCACAACAGGGAGGGGGGTCTCAGACTCCCTGATTCATAGAAAAGAGAGTGTCTAGTCTTACAGTTAAAAAAAATGAAAAACACCAGGCCTCCTTTGGACCTCAGGCACCTGCCAGCCTCCTCTGCGTGCTAAGTTGGAATGACTACATGTGCCAAAAGGTCTCTCTTAGAGATCTTCCATGTTAGCCCATACAATTGAGCTCAACCCTGTCTCAAGGAAGGGTTTGGCTCCAAGAGAGGCACCTCTGCTCTTGGGCCTGTCTGCAGTCCCCAGATCACAGGGAGGTATTTTGGAAGGGAGCAGCATTTGTCACTAAACCAAATGCTTTGTGTTTCAGCCATTCAGGGCTCTTCTGCTCACCACTTCTGGAATATGTGATGTGCTTCAGGGATTCCCCATAACTCAAAAAATGGATAGATGCTCTTACAGACCACATCATGTGCCTATCTAATTTATATTTGAAACCATGAGACAAATCCTCACTTTGTTAGAGACCAAAATATGCATAACAGTAAGGTCTAGAAAGAGGGTACCAGGGTATGTAACTGTAAATTCGCTGCACGCTTCAGTTACACAACTCAGAAGGCTGGGTGAAGTTTTTATGAGAATTTTTATATTAATGATGTCTTGTAGATATATAAAACAAGCACTTTTCAGTGTCTCTTCTTTGAGTGATTAAGAATGTGTGAAGTATTTTCCATCTGCTTCTTCCTCTCCCTTCCCATTAACTCTGAGCATCAGAAGGAATCAGCATGAGGGAGCTCACTTGAAGCAGCCTCTGGGCCAGAGTCTGTGGTCAGATGACAAATCTGTCTTGCACATTTGGTGGAAGTGGGGATATCCATCAGCATTCCTGCCTTTAAGCCAGGACAAGACTGTACAAGTAACAAGGTACAATTGTGATTTGACATGAACAGGCTGGGAGGAGTGTGCTCATCTCCCGTTTCAAGATTGTGATCTGAGGCTGATAGTGATGCGTTAGATTTATATTGACATTATTCAGTCTTTCCTGAGTGAATCCCAACGTCCCTAACTGCCATCCAGTACATATATTTCAACATTTTTGGGTGACTTTACACTGTGAGATGCTTTCCTAATGCTATGGTCTAGAAATTTCAGGTGCAATTATCTTCCAGTTACATTGGTTTATCAGAGAAAATCCGAGGACATTATGGCAAATGCATTTTTACTTTCAATACTTTGTTTTAAACTGTTTCCCAGAATCACTGTAGGCTGCTGCCTCAACTGTGAAGTTTGTGAATAGACAGAAAGCTCTTTATTGTGGATTTTTCCATTAAGATGTTGTTTATGTGAGCAAGAAGCTGAGGTGAGCAGTGAAAGATTAGCTGCTACATATAACCAGCTGTTTGTTTTCTTTTTTATATATACACTTACAAATATAAACTGCTACTGTGCAAATAAGTGTCCTACCTAAGAATCAAGACCTGAATTTCCTAGAAGTAAATGTACTCCAAATCAAGGCCAGGTTGGATGGGACTCTGATCAACCTGGTCTAGAAAAAAGTGTCCCTGCCCATGGTAGAGGGGCTGGAATGAGATGATCTTTAAGGTCCTTTCCAACCCAACCATTCCTCAACCATTCTTTCATCTGTTTATCATTGCATAAGTTTTAGGGATAGGAAAAAAAATCTATCAGGAAATCCATATGGATTTCAGTTCATTGACTCTTTGGTAACAGTAAGAGGTATGCATACCTCATAGAGCTTGTTACGGAGTAAGTATTCTTTGAAAGTTTAGTTTTGGAGAGTCTGTGACTTTTCTTTAATGGCACCATGGAATGATTTGGGTGAGATAGTTTCTGTTATATAAGTTCCCATGTCAAAACTTAAACCAAAAACCCCTTAGTCAATACCAAACTATTTCCACAATCACCTGTGAAACCCGTGGAATCTGCTGTTGAAAGACTTCCGTAGAATTCCCAAGCTGATAGGAATGAAAGGATGGGATATGGGGCTATTTACAGCCCAGGCAGGCACAGCTCAAGTGGAAATGTGGCTGGTCTAAGTCCTTGTCATAGCAAATAGACATTGATTCCTGTGCCTCAAAGACTTGCAGGTCCTTCTCTCCATGATGTTTGGAGTGGCCTGCAGCTCGAGCATCAACAAGGAGAAAAGATGGTGATTTCTAGGCACAGCCCACAGAAAGAGCTCTTCTCCCATGGTCTCCCTTTTCCCCAAGGACAGGAGCAGCCACAGTGTTGCTGTAGCAGCTGTGGTAGATAAGCTGGGATATAAGGTTTAAGCTCTGTATTGGATTTTTAAAAATGCAGCCAGGATACAGAGAACAAATATGGGAGTGGGCAGACTCTGGAGGGATTTGAGTGAAGGTGAATCTAATGGAAGCGGATTCTAAGGAAAATGAAAAAATGACTACTTGTTTAAGTATCTGGACAGATCTGTGCAGAGCAGCAGGGAATTCAGGTATCTCAAATTGCAGTGAGGAGGCTGTTAACCTGGAAAAAATCCAGAGTTGCAAGCCAGCAGCTTCATTTGAAGAAAATTAATCTCCTAATTGTTACTGAAATAAGAAAATGGGTAAGACTTTGATCCATCTTCTCCATATGTAAGGAAATACAATTTTGCTTGGCTTGCATCCTGTTGCTTTCATACTGATTTTAGTTATGTATCTTTTATTGAAAAATTCTAAATATCTCTCAAACAGTCAAAATTTTTGGGGTGCTATGAAGACAACACCTAAGCAAATTACCTTTTCAACTGCAAACAGATATCATTTAAAATTGTGTATATCAAGACTTTCCAAGTCTCCATTGTTGTGATTGTTATTACACTTGAAAAAAGAAATATTGGAGCTGGGGTGTTTCACATGTTAAACACAAGTGAGAAAACCAGTTGTAAAGACTAAAGAGCTGTTATAGCAGTAATCTGTAGCTCTTTGAAAAAAAAAAAAACATTAAATGAGAAACAAGTACTGTAGTCCTCCCTGAAGAGTAAACTCCTTTTTGTGGTTTTTATGGATTCTGTAAAATGTTGGAAGATGAACAGTGTAATAAAAACCATGAGTGTCCCCAGTTGTCTGCTCTGCTGAACTGCCAAATGTCTAACCCACCACCCCTGAGCAGTCAGCAGAGACATCTGCTGTTTTTGAGGGGAAAAAAGGCTTTTTAGCACAACTGCTGCCTTGGTCACCAGTTTGATCAAAGATGCTGGGCTGCATATTCCCACTGCTCAGGCATGGCGACACCGTCCCTTGCAAAGGACAAGGGCAGGAGGGGGCAGTTCTAATCTCCCTGCAGCAAGGCTTGTCATGCTGTCAGCAGCTCCCAGTTATGAGCCAAGTTAGTCCCCACTGTCTCATTTAGTTCAATTGCTTGGGTGGTAATTGCAGAAGTATTTGGTTATGTCACTGGTTGTTCTGAAAACCCTGATTATGGAAAATGAAGCTCTTTTAAAATAAATCACACTTTTGCATGATGAGATCACCTTTGTCAGTACATTTCTGTGCACATAAGGCTAGTTTTCACCTCCATTTCCAAAGATGAATTAACTGACTTTCAATGAGTTTAAAGAAAAAATGAATAACATTAAAAATTACAGTTAGCTGATTTTGCAGACAAAAACCAGCATAAAGACATCTAAGTGTTATCAAATGTTTTCAATTTACACTTGGCACAATTATTTCCATGCTTGACTTAAGAACTGAGCAGATGCCAAACCAAGGAAGTAAGCACATGGAGAGCAAACTGTTGGAATTATAAAACAGATTAAATAACATTTCTGAAAGCTGTTTTTCTCTTTGGAGACCTGAATAAGGTACAAAGCATCACTTTGGTAGGCAGTTAAGAGTATAAAGCCAAAACACTGTAACTCAACCTGTGTGCAGCATTTACATTCAGCTTTTTATTTTATAGAGGATGTCTGAAATGATTTTAAGTCTAGGTGAGCATATACACTAATTTGTTTAAATAAATGCTTTGATTAATAACCATTTATATCAGCTTTTCATAATTATCCCAATTAAAATGGCAACACATTTGCAATAAGCAGGTTAATAACATGAGAAGCTTATTCTTAATGCATGTTGGCTACTGGACTGCTTTGTGCCTGGCATTTTTACTGCTATGGTTTTGCCTCATTTTGGTTTCCATGGTCTAGAGAATCTTCATGGGTTTCCCTAAGTGCATATAAAACTATAGACAAAAGTACATTGATATAATTTCCATAGTCAGTTTAAAGGCTTCTGCTGAAAGATATGAGCTCTCTGGTCTCTGTGTGTGGGCTGCTGCCAACACCTCAAGGACTGATCCCCACAAAGACTCCCAATGGAGCTTCACACAGCTCTCTCTCTCTGTAGGGGACTGGACTTGTGACATGAAACACTACTGTATTTCTGTGTAGTAGTTTGGTTTGGGGCAGCATTTTGACAGTGCTTCTCGAGATTGTATCATTTAATATATATTTCACTCTTTTCAATAAACATCAGAACAAATTTCTGATTCTAACCTGTATTTTACACAAGCTATACTACTTGTATTTACCCCCTTTTTGTTAAAGACAAATTTATTCTTTATTCTGAAGCAGTTTTGGTGTTTCTCATCTTGTCTGTCTCATTCAGGAGCATCTGCCTGGGATGTGCACACCAGCAGCAGAGGTCTAATTAAAGTAAAAACAGGTAGTAAGGAAGACACCCTGAAATTTCGTTTTAATGCTTTGGAATGAGTATACTCACCATAGGTATGGGGGAACACTTAATGTATCTGTGTGATTGGTGACAAAACAAATGAGAGGGGCAACACCTCTCCCTCTAATGTGCATACAGCAGCACAACTGCAGGAGCTGAAACAGAGCCGGCTTCTGAATTCCATGCACCCTGCAATTTCCTCTGCTGACAAATGGGTATGAGATAGCAGCAGCAAACCTCCAAACATTAGTCACACTGCTTTCCAACAAGCAACTATTACATGTGATAGGTACTCTGTCATCTTGCTCCAGCTGAATTTTATAAAGAATTCTCTAATAAAAACTTGCCTTATGCTTACAAGCACAGTATGCTATTTCAGAAGGCACAGGAAACAACTTCAGTTCGACCTGAGTTTAGTAGCATATTGTCAGCTGTTAAAGTTTGCTGCACAGTTATAAGTTTGTCAGTTCTTTCACCAGTTTTATCTTTGTATCTATTTTCATATTGCTGGGTTGCATTATAATTCAATGCATTTTTAAGACATCCAAGCATGTGCAATACAAAGATCAGAAATATGAACTGTCTTAATTATTAACATTGATTAAGTGCACATATCAAGATATTCAGCTATTTATACAGCTATCCAGCCTCAATAGCTAAGTCTTGCTAAGCCTGCTGCATGGAGAAAAGTGATGTACTCCTAGGTGACTGGCATTTCACAGGGATTGCAGTCAAGTTCCTTGAACCAAAACCAAGCCCTAGGATTGACTCTAGTTAAAAAACAAAGAAATGCTGCTCTTCTGCGTCTCAAAGCCCCTAAAGTGAGAGGTGAAAATATGATTGTGACTTATCTGAAGTTTGAGAGAACATACTGTTGGCTTGGGAACAATACTGGCATAAAAGCAAGATGAATTTGGTTGTAAAGCCTGTGAAGCTGAGACAATGCCACGAGGTGCCTCAAATTCTCACTCTAGAGTCACCACAATACAGTTTCCATTAGGGACTGGTATATAGGGATACCAACAGCCTTGTGTGCATATTGTGGCACTTCTAACATTACTTGAGACAAAATCACTAATTTGGATAAAGGTGGATGGGTTACCTTTACTTAACCTGGAAAAGAGATGTCCATTAAAATGGACATCGATTTCTTACCCACTGATACAAATAAAACATTTCTGAGGGGAGCTGAAGATGACCTTCATACTAATAGGCCTACTCTAGTTTAACAGCCTATGTACACATGGGTAGATTTGTACCTGGATTTCAGTCTGGTATTGGATGTGAGTTGACTGTTGCTGAAATACATTCTGTGAAATGTTTTTCCTTCAATGCAGATGCCATTTTCCCCATCAGGTCCAAAACAGTTTGAGGACACACTCTCACAGTGGTGGAACTTGAAACCTGAGGAAAAAGCAGTTGTCTGGATACAGGAAATCTATTCTTTGCTGCTGTTGACATGAACACTGAACTGCATTCAGCCTGGTTTACAATTTCAAAAGAAACAAAGGAGGAGATAGCCCAAGTGCTAGGAGCTTATTCTGAGCCTCATCAGTGGCAGCTCAAATTTAAATGCTTTGTGGAGCAAAAGAATCTTAACTTATAACCTTGTTTGCCTGCTGATATATCGTGTACAGAACTTCTCAGAGTAATTTCATCTGGCTGCCATCTGCCAGGTTCGGTTTAATGTGACATCGACTCTGTTCTGCCCGTGGCAACCAGGAGACCCGAGGTGCGACTGACCAGAGCAGGAGCCTGGCAATGCGAACTCTCCGAGAAACCTCTGTACATTTCCATAAGGGTTCGTGCTGATACCAGAACTTGGGGGAATTTCAGTCTGCTTCTGAACCGCGGCTATGGCAGCTTTAGTCGCCAAAGGCATGAGTGGGGGGCTCCTGTTTGGGGCACAGAGCTCAAATCTCTTCCCTGAGGCACGGTGGTCAATGATCCTCTGGTGACACACACCCGACTATCCCGGCTAGCATCGGCACTGACTCCCTCCAAGGATGCGGGAGAGCGTGGAGAACTCGGGTTCAGGGTGCATCGAACGAACCAACCCGCCGGCACCGGGACATCCCGAGGGACAGGTTCATCGCCTCCCGGGGTACCTCCACCGGGAACGGCGCTAATCCAGACCTTCCTTACTCCCAAACAAACGCCCTTTCCAGGAAGAGCCCGCGGGGCTGCGAGTATCCCGTCAGCCGCTCCCAGAGCGGAGAAGCCCAAAACCTGAGGCGTTAACGAAACCCCCAGCATGCGCTGAGGTCCAAACCTTCCTTATTCCCAAACGCACGCCTTTCTCAGGAGCGCCGCCTCTCCCTTGCTCCGGTCCCCGCTGCGCTCCCCCCACACCGTCCCCACGACCACCCCCGTGCACCCTGCGCACTCAGCCGAGCCACCGCCCCCAATCCCCTGAGAGCCCGCCCCCTCTCCCCGCCCTGCGATTGGTCGCTCTCCCTGTCTGTCCGGCGCCTTCCCAGCCCATTGGGTGAGACCGTGGCGCTGCCCCGCCCCCGGTGCTATCGGTTGGGGCGAGCCGAGAGTAAATAGACGCCGGAGCCCAAGATGGCGGAGCCGCCCAGTCCTGGTCGTGGCGCGGCGCCTCCCGAGCAGGAGCTGCTCGGCTCCAGGACGGCCCCGGACGCGAAAGGTTCCCGCGGATCCCAGCCAGCCGCCAAGAAGGTGAAGGGAGCCGAGGAGCGGAGCCTGAAGGGCGCTAAGCGCGTCAACGGTGAAGGGGGCGGCGGTGGCGGGAGCGCCAAGCAGCCGCTGCCCGCGGTCGTGCCCAGCTACAGCGGCCCCGGGCCTTGGGGCTTCGCCACGCTGCCCTCGGGCCCCTCGGCGGGCACGGGGGGTTTTGCGTTCTCTTCCCCGCTGTCCCGGAAGCTGCTGCCGCCCGCGGTGCTGCTGCCGCCGTCCGCCTCCCCCTCCTCGTCCCAGCCGCAGCACCAGCACCGCCACCACCGGCACCGCCTGGCGCTGGCGGCCGAGGCGGGAGGCGGCGGCAGCGCCAAGCCCAAGAGACCCAAGGAAAAGCGGGACAAGGAGAGGAGAAAGCACGGGGCGCTGCCCGTGGTGGCGGCGGCGGGAGATGGCGGCGGGGCCCTGAAGCGGGAGGAGAACGGGGAGGTGAAGCTGCTGTTCCCGAAAGGTGAGCGGCGGGGCAGCGCCGGCAGCGGGGGGCGGGCAGGGAGGGCTGGAAGGGGCAGCGAGCGCAGGGGGGCTCGCCGGAGCTGCCCGGCGGCAGCGAGCCGGGCCGGGGGCTGCGGGCACTGCTGGGGTCGGTCACACAGCGCTGGCGTTGTGTACGTTCGTGGGGAAGGCAGCGGCGGCTCAGTCTGCCGTCAATCCTGTCAAAAAAGGGGGTGTGGAATTAGCGATGGCGTCAGCCAGAAGCTGCCAGAGGCCTTAGGTTTTCTTACCTATTAGGGAAATGAGGATGCCGAGTAATTTATTAGAAATGTGCGAACAAAACTGAATTGGGGAAAAATGGAGAACATGTTGCAAAAAAAAAAAAATCACTGTAATTTAAAAACTAAATCGTGGATTATCTCGTTTCTTAGGCTATTAATTTTCATAGGCTATGCTGTTGAGTACTAGAGAGCATGCAGTTAAATTTTAGATACTTAGACTTTTGAAATCTCATATAGTTGCTGCTCCAGGCTTTCTTTATTTCTTGAAGATCACATTTCCCAAGGAATGCTCGAGGTCCTCAGGATAAGAGGAGGAGTGCTGTATTAGTTCATTAGTTGGGCTGGACAAAAATGGCCATATGCAGTAGGACAAGATGTCAGGCAAGAGTCTTGCTTGGATTCCAGCTGTGATCAACAGTAAATCTTGGGAACTAAAACACAATACATGAATATATGATGACAGTACAAGAATACATGCTTTTATTTCTAGTGTGTCCTTTCCCTCCAGTGACCTTAAACCAGATGTTGATGCTTTCATATTTCCATTGAAATATGAGGAATTTGAAACGTGCACTCCGTTACCAAATTTAATTACATTTCCTTTCAAGGAAAGATAAACTACAGCTGTTGTGTAAATTTAGGTTAGTTTGATTGTGGCCTATACCTGTTACTATAGGATCAGCCAAGCTTGCAGAGAAATATCAATATGCTTTGTTGTCTGGGGTGCCTTACTTCATTTTCCACTAAGTTCTATGAGTATCTTAGTTTGATTCACTTACCATTGGGGGGGGGGGTATGTGTTTATTTACTTGGATCTTGATTGGTAATTCTTAAAACCTAGTTGTTAGTAGTTAAATATGTGATTTCAGTGCTTTCAGTGTTCCAATTTAGGGCTTTCCCCCCCCCCTTTGTTCCTGTCCAAAAGGTGGCTTGGAAAAGGCCTTTAGAAATGAATTATGCTCAGTACCCATTTGATGTTGTGAAGTCATTTTGTCTTCAAGGATAGCTGCTAAGAAACTCACCCAGTATCCTTCTTGCAAAGCTATGTAATTAATAACCATATTTTCTCAGATTGCTGTAGTGTCTTACCAGTGTTAGAGTCATGTTAGTAAGTCTTGGAACCATATTACAATACTAAGATGAAATATTCTTTCACATTGGTAAAAGAAATGGACACTGATAGTGTTAACTGAATAATTGATGTGGTTTGCCTTTAAATAGGAGATTCTGCACCTTGTATCTGGAAAAGATACTTTTCTCAGAGCTTATATGCTCACAGGCACAAATTCTTAATTTTTTTAGTTGCTGAGTGCTCAGAGCAGATATTTTTACCTTATATTTATTCACTGAAAACTGCATGCAGCAAATTTTCAAAGGCAAACAATCCTTGTTTGGCATCTGAGTCCACAGGTTTCTGTTTAGAGGAAATAGTTTCTAAAGCTAAAATTTTGTGGCATAATTTCCTATACAAAAGAATAACTTTATTTTAATTAAACTATATATTTTTGCAGAGAAGGCTGTGAGAAAGTGAAGGATGCATTGAGTCTTCTGCTGAGAACTGCCAGCCTTTCAAAAGTGATTCAGTATTTGACTGTAGATTAAAGAACAGGTTTGTGCTGTTAATCCTGTGAATAATTTACTTTGCAGAAAGGAAAGGGAAAAATGCAGTTATGATGCAGGGAGAAAAGAATGGCTGGGGGGCGTGCACATAGACTCCTAAGTACAGAGGAAAGCTAAGAATGACATTAAAGTGGGTGGGTGAAATAGTCAGGACTTGTGCATTGGGAGTGCTGAGGCTGCAGACTGGAAAAAGATACCAGAGGGACTGTGGTTGCAGCATATGAGTGAACGTGGAATGAATTTGAAATACTGACAGGAAAGGAAAACAGCAGGCAAAAGCAGTATGGAGGTGATTCTGGTCTTGTTTCGGGACAAAATATTATATTTAGGTGCTGTAGAAAAGGCCGGGGAGGTTAGAGAAGGGTAGGATAGAAGGAGAATGAAAGTTTTAGGCAGCCTGTAGATATGACATGGGTAAATTTAGACAGTTTGGGGTAATTGTGCAAAACTGAAAGGCTTGCACATGCAGAATATATGAGGGGCAGGGAAGTAGGAATAAAATAGTCTCCTTTAGGTGTAATGAGGTGAGTTTGTAGAAGCTGTCATCAGTGCATTCTAAAAACCAACCTTATGTGGGCAAGTGCAGCCTCTTGCTCCTGGAGTCTGCAGTTAGACAACCCTTTTGCTTTTTGGTGCAGTGGAAAAGGAGCAGCAATGTGGAATTGATGGTATTGATCATTCTTCTCTCCTAGCATTCATAACTGATACATGTGCCAGTGTTGCACCTGCCAGTAGGAAATTTGTGCTGGTGGGGAGACTAGAAGTGTAGAGGCAGAAATACTAAAGAGATAAGCAGGTGGAATGGGTGAGTTCCATGATTCTTTTGAGGCTCTGAAAATGGAAAAAATCCGTTTTCCTGTTTGCGGCCAAAATGGAGATGCACTGCAGGTGGGTGCATGGGATAGAGTGGAATTCCCTGTTGTTCCTGAACCTATGAATGAAGAGGAGTTGTGTTTCTGGTTAGTGAGGTGTGTGGTCTGCTGCACAGAGCTCTTAGGGTATGAGGAGAAAAAGCTTTACCTTTGTGAGAGAAACTGAGGGCCTGCACAGATCTCAGTACTAGAGAAAATGAGGAGCAACGCTAGGGGAATCAGGAGAAGAATGGCAAAATTTGTTTAATGAGATTGTTTGGACTGTGATATAGATAAAATAATACAGGTAATCAGGGTGTGCAGTGCTGTGGAGTGAATGAATGTGACATCTGACCTTGAGAGTAGTAGCAATTGCATTTTCCTAATTTTAGTTTAATTACTGTAATGATGATAGGGGTATTGACACTGAGGAAGAAATTGTCAGATTTTTCACCTTGCATTCAGAAAAGCTGATGACAGGAGCTGATGTGTGTCCTTCACTTGAAATAGTGATTATGAGGTAAGGGAGCCTAGTTCTGAGACACCCTGATTTCCTAAGTAATAGGAGGATGTTAAGCTTGATAGTAGCCAGGATGGATGATGTGTTTTAAGCTTTTAAAAAAATCTTATATTTTCTTCAAGTCTTTGTTTAAAGACTTCTCTGGTCTTTTAATTAATTGCAAAGAGCTTTTCAGTTGCCCAGTCGTAACCAAGCCTTACAGCTTGTGATTCTATTAAATGAATGGAGTTCAGTGACCCCTTCAGAGATGATCTACCATGCAGAGAACCTGAAAGAGCCTTTTGCCGGATGCATGATTTATTCTGCAGATAACGAGATTTAGGCTGTTTAAAATAAGCTTAAATTTCACTTGTTGCATACATTCTGATAGTGGAACTAAAGTTGTACAATATTTTTGTTTTTAAAACACAGTGTCAGTCTGACAGAAGTGATTGCTTTTCCTGCTATGACTCTGCTGATTCAGTTAGTCATTTAACTGATACTCTGCTCTGGCAGTTCATAGTTGAAATTGTTTTCATAACAGCACAAAACTTGGCTCAGCCACTCCTCACTTCATTAGACAACGCCTGTCCAAATCTTTGGTTTTGGTCCCTGTATTTGCTGTAAGGTGTAATGCAATTGCATGATCCATCTTTTCTGCTTTTCTTGCTGTTTTTGTGTCCAATTTCTCTTTCCTTTCCTTTTTTTTTTTCTTCAATGATCCATTTGCTGATAAGATTGTCTCAGTGTGCAGGCAGTTGCAAAATGAGGTTGACGTCTTTTGACTTGCAGATGGGGATTCCCCATATGAGCAGGAAAGCTGAATATGGTGCTGTAGCAGTTGTTTTTAATAGTAATCTGTTTTTTTTTTTTAACTCTCCCGCCTTTGCCTCCCCCCCCGTTCCACTCCTCTTCTTTTTCCTGCTGTCTTTGAAAAATAGATAAGATTAGATTTCAGATGAGCATTTAGCAATGATTCTTCTGGCAACCGTTACCTTGTATTGTGTGACCTCTTGGATTTTAGCTTTCAAGAAGTTACACTTTTCAGTCTTAATAATGTTGGTCGGTATTCAGTGGGATTCTCATTTCCTAGTCTCTTTTACCAAACTAGGTTGAAGAAAGTTTTGAATTTTTCCCTTTTTCCCTTCTTTAGACCTGGGGCCATGCATGCTTGTTAGGTTGTCTTTTATTTTTTCTTCTGCTAAACATTTCCTCCTTCTGTTAACTTCTATTTCCCTTTTTTTTCTTTTTCCTTGTACTATGTAGCTTGACTCACTTCCCCCTCCTCTCTGTTGAATTTTCTAAATATAGCAGTCATTTTCATGCTTATGAGGCCTCTTGACCACTTTTGTCTGAATTCTTCAATATATTTCTGTTTAGATACCCTACTGTAAGCAGCATTGTCTAGAAAATATTTAGGGTTTCAAGTGTGGTATTCAGGAGGAAGAGTGACTTCTCAAATTTCTGTTGCTGTTTGAGATTTAAATGCAGTTCAGTTTTTTGTAGTGGTGTTAATGTAAGTATGCAATGTTGGGATAAATTTGAAGCAGTGCATCTTTTTCTTGCATCTTGGCCTCTTTTTGATAACCTGAAACTTGCTAGGCAGAGCAGAATCTTTCTAAGCTGGAGAACCATGCCCTTCCTGTACTCCAGAATCCAGCTTTGTGTAAAATTTATGCAGCAGAAACTTACTCTGGTTTTAGAATACCAAATAATTTTTCTTAGTTGGCACAAGATCAGGAGGCTGAAGCATTTGATCTGAAACCTCTTGAAGAGGTCTTGTTTGCAGCTGTCACATTCTCTGTTACTGATTTCTGATGCAACTCTCCAGTGCTTGAGCTTAAACTTGGCTCATTCAGTTCTTCATGTTGAAGGTCTCCTTAGAAGTGCAAAGCTTAAAGGAACTGGGAACTGTAAAGATCATATTTACATTTTTTGGAAGTGTTTTAATTCTGAAAGGGATCTGTCTTCCTTTCTATTCATTGAAGAGCTTGGGGAAATGTTCTTGCCTGATAGGGGGATTTCTTTAGTCATATCTTAGATTTTGAACTTAAATTAATGAAAGGGGTGTCAGCCATATATTCCTGCTTGCTGGGATGTGAAGCCTTTCCCTTTTTTGATGACTTTTTTTGTAAATTGGAAATACTGTATGGGTTTTTCCATGTTCATGAAGTTGGGAAGCCTGCTCTCCAGTGTACACTGTAGGATTTTAATAAATGCAGGTGTCAAAGCTGTTAATATTGTGATGTTAAGTGTACTTCAGTGTACCTGCATAACCAGTTAAACATGGCTTCTTGAGGTTTTATTTTTGTGGGTGTTTATTTTTATGGGTGTTTGTTCAAAGTGAGGAGAATGCTGGTGGAAGGAATGGTATCTGATATTCTTGTACACCCCTCTTTATTCCCTCTTCCTTTCAGTTACACTGCTGGTATTATCCATATTGATGGGGTCCCTTAGCAGTAGTCTGTAAATATTTGGCCTCATGTGCAGTGGCAGCCCTTAAATCAAACAGAGGAGAGAGAGGCAGAATACTTTGAACATAATCTATGACTGACTACTAATGTGAGTTACCATCTGGAAAATGATGCAAAGCAGCTGCAACTTCTGGCATCTAACAGGGTTGTACAGCTCTCCTCTTTCAGTGCTGAAATGGACTTGCTTGTTTGAGCTCCTGCATGGGCTTCAAGGTGCAAATTTCCCAAGTGACAGCCACCATGTTGCACATAATCCATTCACTGAAGAGCTTCCCACTCATTCTCTATGCTCTTGATTTATCTTTCTGTAGAAAGCTTGCAGTAGAGGCAAAGATCTGATTAGATTTCTGAAATCAGTATGGTGTGATCTGTGAGTTTGTGTTCCTGTATGTACTGCATAGGAAATTGTGGCAGTCATTATGAGATGGTATCTCTTGAGTTGGGAAACGAAGAATTTTATTGTAGCCTTTAGCTGTAAATGTCTATTTAATGTATAAATACAGTGCGTATCCATTAATTTACGTAACCTAACATCCAGAAAAAGTAGCTTTGGAATTTGAGGAGGAAGTATGCATATAATTCTTAATTAGTTCAATTCACTGTGTAGAGTTGTTGTCAAGTGAAAATGTTTTTCAGATGCCCTTTAGGAAGGTGAAATGGCACACACCATAATAAAATTCTTCCTCTGGTACTTCTTCTATATGTAGCACTTCTTTTATTTCAATGTGCTGCTGTTGCAGCATTTCTTTTGTGTGTGGGTGTACCGTTACTGTGACATGCAAAACCAAGAATATGGACTTCATGGTGACACTCTGCTGTGAACTTGAATGAGACATGTAAAAATCTCTTAATTCCTTGGGTGTTGCATTTTCTCTAAACAGGGATACTTATTCCTACAAAGCTCTGTATTTTAAAAAGTATACACTGGTTTATTTAGTTGGATTGAGTTTGCATGCAAGGTTTTGGTAACGGGAGATAAAAGAGTGGCTTCTGTGAGAAGCTGCCAGTGACAGTGGTAGCATCTCTGGGATTATATATTTTAAGAGGGAGAAAAAGTTACTGCACAGGATTAATCGCAGCTGGAGAGCAGAGTGAGAATATGTGAGAGAAACAGCCCTGCAGGCACCCAGGTCAGTGCAGAAGGAGGGGCAGGAGGTGCTCCTGGTGCTGGAGCCCCTGGGGCAGCCCATGGTGAGGCAGCTGTGCCCCTGCAGCCAGGGAGGGCCATGGGGAGCAGAGGTCCACCTGCAACCCCTGGAGGACTCCACCCTGGAGCAGGTTGATGTCTTAGGGAGGCTGTGACCCTGTGGGAAGCCTTTGCTGGAACAGACTCTGGGCAGGCCCTGTGGCCCCGTGCAAAGAGAAGGTCATGCTGGTTTGCTGGCAGGACCTATGACCCTATGTGGCACCACGATAGAGCAGGCTGTGCCTGAGGGACTGCACCATGTGGAAAAGGAGCCACACTGCAGGAGTTTGTGAAGAGCTGCAGCCCATTGGCAGGACTCACATTGGAGAAATTTGTGAAGTACTGTCTCCTGTGGGAGAGATCGCACTCTGGAGCTGGGGAAGAGTGAGAGGTGTCCCTCCCATCTTGAGGAGGGAGGAGTGACAGAGATGACTTATGATGAACTGACGACAATCCTCATCCCCCTGTGTCACTCAGGGGAAGTAGAGAAAATTGGGAGTGAAGTTGAGCCTGGGAAGAAGGGAGGGGCAGGAGGAGGATGTTTTTAACATATAGTATTTATTTCTCATTACCCTACTCTACTTTTGGTAATGAATTAATTTTTTTCCCAAGTTGAATCTATTTTGCCCATGACAGTAACTGATGCTACATACGATCTCTTTGTCCTTTCCTCAACCCAGGAGCCTTTTGTTGTATTTTCTCTCCCCTGTCCAACTGAGGAGGCTGAAGTGGCTTTGGTGGGCACCTAATGTCCAGCCGGGGTCAACTTTCTACAAGAGTAAGAAATCACTTTATAGTAATAGAGACCTTTTCTTTTCCCCTCAGTCAGTAGAGCTTGAAAACGAAGGACTGAACCTAGCTCTTACTGAACTTCCATAGCTGATTCCTACTGTACTTGAATTTATATTTTTTTTTAACTTGGGTAAGGAGTATGTGCAAATTCTCTTTAGTCTGTGACCAGTTATTTCCTGAGCAGTGTATTTCTTTGTCAGAGTCATATAAAGTAGAAGCATGTGTTTAAATAGGTGGGACAAGCTTAATGAAAAGATAGATTTCTTTCTTTTTTGCCCTGTGATACAAGTTATTTTAAATGGTTGACTTTTAGTTTTAGTATCTTTGGAGGTATGTAAAGGTCTAGGAAGGCTGTGTATTTGAGTTATGTTATTTCCGTGGAGGCTCATTTCATCCTCAGCAGCTCAAGAAGCTTTTTTTATTTTTCTGTTTTATTTGTTAGGAATAGGCTTGGTGGAAGCTAACTGCAGAATATTCTGTGGACATGGAAAGCTTATCATAAACATCTTTCTACCTTTTACTGCTTTATGATCTTGTTGCCCTACAAATGAAATGGAGACCAGTAGTAGCTTCTAATGATAAACTTAAAAAAAAACTGTACAAGAGCATTCCAGGTTTTCATAACTTCAACAGAACAAGATTTTCTTGTTTTCCCTTGCCAGTGTCACTCACTGCTTGTTTATTCGATGGTGTGTAGGTTGTAAATTGCTTACTGTTGGGGGTATTAATTTTAAAGGAGGAATTTTGTGAAGAATGTTCATGTTTCTGCATATCTCTGAGGAGAATAATCTGCAGAATTTTGTTTGAGAGTTGTGTTTGAATTCTGCAAGCCAGACTAGAAAATAGTTATTAATACTCATAAACATTTGAACTGAGAATGAAGTTCAAGTGTTAATCCATGGAATAACTCTCATTTTGACACAGTTTTTTTTTTTTAAATGTACAAAGATTTTTTTTTAAATTTCAGTGTTTATTTATGCTTCTTTAAAAAGTGAACTACTGGCTACTGTTAAGCTATTCTGTGAGCTTTGAGGGAGGAAACCAGAAAATCTGTACATTTAAATTGAGCTTCTCAACTGTTTTTTACTTGCATCAGACTATACACTGGTTTTGTTACAATACTGTGATTTCTAGAAGGGAAAGTTTACTCCAGACTTACCTCAGCTGCATTTACATTGTATTTGCAATCACTTAAAGGTAGGATTGTGGCTGTTGCTGGGGGATGTTACAGAACACGTTGATTGTTTCTTTTGTTGGGAAGGTTTCACCATTGACTCCAATTGCTTTGTAGATGTGGAAATAACTAGAGGCTCTTTAAAAGGTTCTCTTTCTTTATGTGTTGCTTCTGACAAAACTGGATGGAAGAATCATTTGCCTGTGATGCTTTTCATGAGCTGGCAGTAAAGGGCTCTTTCAGTCTTTTGTCCTCTTTCAGCAAGACTCAACATTTGTATATGCTCTTCAATCTTGCTTTGATTTGTAAGTGATAGCAGAAGTCAAGTGTGCCTCTTAACCATACAAAAATGTTGAGATAAAATCTAGGTCTTCCCATGATAATTGTTATTCTGGCTGAGTTGATCATTCAGCAAAGGTTATAAATCAAGTCTGGTGTTACTGCCTACTAGCTGAGTGTCTGTTTTCAGAGTTACATTAACTCCTGTTTGTACAATTTACCCAATTTCATACTCAAGTCGCAGGGGATTTACAAATTAGAGATTCCTTTTTGGGGAGAAACAAGTTGGAGAGGAAGATTTATGTCTGTTTAACCTATTCCTAGAAAGGTTTGTGTTGCTTAGGAAAGCTTGTTTGGTTTCTATGGTCTGCTATACACATAAATCTGCTTTGTCATCCATCCCTTCCCACAGAGGTGTTAGGAGGAGGCTGTTCTTGGACGTGACTATTTCAATCACTTAGAACTAAGGCATCCTGTAAGTGCAGCTACCTTATTATATTTGTGCCAGGATGGTTTCTGTTCTCTCCTTGCTGCTTATCATGGTCTGTGGAGAGGCAACAGACATATCTCAATTGCCATCTATTCTGGTTTTTATTTGACTTATTTTCTTAAGATTCTCTGCAAAATACATTCTTTGCTTCACCTTAAGAATTGTGAGGGTTTAAGATTTTTGTCCTTATTAGAACACTCATCAGAGGAAAGATATGAATGCTGTGAAATCACTGTTAGAGCATTCATTTAGGTGGATTACTGTCAGCTCTTTGCACCTTTATCAACATGCTTCCTGAGTAGTTTGGTCAGGGGTCACTCTACATTGCCTTCTAGAATTGAGGACCTTTCTTTGGTTTGGTTCTGAAATATTTCTGATTTGTTAGTAGTGAGCATATTCGCTGCTTCTATTTTATGTGAGTGCTTAAGGAAGAGTAATTGGATTTCTTTGCTTGCACTTGGGGTTTATAATGCAAGTGCCATGAATAAAACATCGAGGCTGTCTCAGCTATATTACTGAAGCATAACATTATGTAGAAGCTTGAAATCAGATTTCCTCTTTCCTTGTGGAGCTTAAAAAGCCCAGTGAACTCTTGGAGCAGGTACTGGCTTCAGGCCAGGAAATAAGGCGTGAACTGCTGGCTGCAGTGCATATAAGCCTAGTAAAATCTGACTTCTTTAATGCTTGGCCTCATAAGTGAATCTCAAGTTGGCTTGCAAAGATGCCTGCTTGTTCTCTAGGTCTAGTATTTTACATGCAGAAAGCATGCCTAAAGGCTCTGCTTTTCTATGTCAAGGATTTAAAAACCTAGAGTGACTTGACAAGAAAGTAAATGAATAATGAGACTGCTCAGGTAAGCTGTTGCTGATGGTAGGTAAGCAGGGGAAACACCAGTGAATTAAATCTGTATTCACCAGTGTGAATACAGCACATCTCATGTTTTTATTAATTATATCTGACTACTTTTAATACATTAACCTGTGACTGTAATATAAAATATTTTTCAGTTGACAGATTAAACAGTCTTTCCCAAGTATTTGCAAAACCTTTTAAGTTCAGAGTATGTATAGATAGTTGAGTTTTCAGTGTAGATGTGCACCCAAGAAAATGCAAACTGTACTCTTATTTTTCCCCAGTTCTTATGTAATACATGCAATTCCAATTTCAACAAGTGAGCTGACTGCAGGTGCAAAATAAGAGCAGAAAGTGTAGGAGTAAGTAAAAATTACTATACAGTTAACTTGCTGTGTTGTTGCATACAGCCACAACCCAACAAACAAAACTTTCCTGAGTTAAAGAAGCTTAGGTTGGATTACGCAACAGATAAATATTAGCTTTTCATATTGTAAGTACTGGGATTTCCTTGTAACTCCTCCTCTATATCCTCTTAATAGAGCTTGCATAAGAGTAGTAGGAAACATGTATGTGACAATTAGTTTTCTGTTCTTGCTTAATTGTGAAATATTTGCATTTCAGGTCAAATCAAAGACAAAGTTAAAGAAAGGGAAAAGAAGCAAAAAGAAAAGAAGAAGCACAAAATAATGAATGAACTCAAGAAAGAAAATGGAGAGATCAAATTACTGCAGAAAGGTAGGTTAAAACTATGTAGTGTTTTTTCATTCTAGTACTAGAAGTATTTGTGAATGGATACTGTGTTTTAATACTATATTTTTCATTTGACTTATGCCATTTTTCATCATTAGTTGGTGCAAGAGTTGCAAATGTAAACCTGATATAGGTGTTAATTTTTTTGTCAGCTGTGCTAGGTACTGGAAATTAAAGATAAAACTACCATTATGGTGTGGCATATGTAATAGTAATAGGAAAGACTAGTACTTGAAGGAACAGTATTAGTGGTTCTTCAATAACTGCTGACAAGATGTAGGTTATCATTTTATATGTTGTGGAGAAGACTGATGAATGCATGTTACATTTTCTATCTAACAATTGCACAAGACTGAGTAATTAAGGAGTTATAATTCAGGAGCTTTGTCAAATACTAAGCAGTTGTATGCAACATGCAGTCTTAATTTTGGCTAATTTCTTCAACTTTTTTTTTTTGTAATGACAGGTAGTTAAGGTTATATTCTCATGTGGCTTGTGCACCCACTGAATCTTAGACCTGTACAGTAGTTGAGGTTGGAAGGGATCTATTCCAACTGCTCTAAGTATGATCAGCAAGAGCAGGTTGCCCAGGATTATCAGACTCCTTATCTCCAAGGTGGAGGCAACAATTTCTCTGGACAACTACATTCAGATTATATATACAGAAGTTTTTTTTTTTTGTTTTATAATGATGATGGTAAGAGACTGGAACAGGTTGCCCAGAGAGGTGATGAATATCCCATCCCTGGCAGCATTCAAGTTCTGGTCAAGGATTGGGCTCTGAGCAGCCAGATCTAATTAGGAAGATGTTCCTACTTATTGCAGCAGGTTAGACTAGATGGTCTTTAAAGGTCCATTCCAACACAAACTGTGTGTCTGTTGTATGGTCTATGAAGAAAGGCAGAGACTGCTGGAACTAATAGGCCTGCAGAAGAGGAGGCTCAAGGGAGACCTCATCAGTATTTCTGAAAACCTGATGAAAGAGAATGAAGATCATCAACCTGTGCTTCATGGGTTTATTCCTTCTAGGTGCAGGGTTTTGCCCACCCCTCTGTTGAGTCCCCCAAGTTAGCCCATTTCTACAGCCTCTCGAGGTCCCTCTCACTGGCAGTGCAACTCTGTGCTGCATCAATTCCTTCATGCAGTTTTGGATCAGCTGCAGCTTGCTGAGGGTGTGCTCAGTCCCATGATGCCGTTAATGGAGAGGCTGAACAATACCGACACAAGATATTGAGGTCTGGATTACTCCAGCAGTGACTGTTTCCAGCTGGAATTTGTGCTGCTGCTCACAACCCTTTGAGCACAGCAGTTAAGCCAGTACTTGAACCGCCTTACTCTTCATTTAGCTCTGCTGCATCAGGTTTTCTGTGAGGGCATTGCTTATTTGAGTAGACCAAATGCTTTTTAGTCTGTTATTTTCACACTCTGCTTTTGAAGTTAGGAACAAATTCCTGACATGTTTTTTGTTACCTTGTATACTGTAGGATTTAATTTACAAACCAGAAACTGAAATCAAAGCAAATCTTGATTTGCAGAATGCTCATATGAGGTCAGAGGTACAGAACTCTGTAATTACTACATCACATATTATACTTTACACACAAATAACTGTATTAACAACAATGATAGCTTAAACCTGTGTTGATCAGATCTCAAAGTATTGCCTTGAACTTGAGGATTGTGTAAGCTGGTGACTTCCTGTGGAAAGGGCAGGTGTGACTAGTCTTTGCTGAGTGTGGAAGGAAGTCGGTGGTTGTGATACTGGGCAACACTTAACTGCCATAACAGTGGGGGTTCCTTAGGCTTTGTTTGAATAGCAGCTTTTTTTCACACTGGGTCCTGTTTCTGTTGCCATTCAGCAGATGAGATGCAATCTGCAAAGACAGCAAGTTGTCTTACACCTATCTAATAGATGATACCTTATGGGGCTGTTGAGCCTAAAACTGTGCTTTATTTTCAGGTTAATGTGAAAGTGCATATGCCCAGGGACTCTGTTAGAGCACCTCTGCTGAGAAACAGGATAGCTTGTTTTCACAGCAAATAGTGCTACAAGTACGTTAGATGCTTTACCCCTATTTCATTTGACTTTTTATCATTCCAGTATATTTTAGGTTTTCTTTAAGGTGTTGGCTGTTAAGTGTTTTGTAGAGGCTGTGTTTGTTTTGCCAGTATCCTGCAAAATTGACTCCTATTTCAGGGAAAGAAGGGAGTGAGTCAGGAAAGCAGGCAGTTATTTAGAGCAGACAGATGATCTCCACAGGGTTTATATCCTGTTTGGAACAGCAGCTTGGTGTCTTCTGTGGGTCTCCAAAATCTGTGTTTGTATGTGCTGTGAGGTTTGTATAACATTTCCTGAGCTGTTCTGCTCTTCCAACTTTACATCCTGGGCAAGAGAAAGAAGAGGCAGAAGTGCTTTATGATGCAGCTTCTTGTATATATCAGTGGTCAGTGTCTCTGTGACCTTTTCAAATACTAAGTCTTTATCTAAGAGTGTCTTTTTCCTGTGTAACAAAAATTAAGCTTCAAGGCATATTGTTTTGAGCTCAGAATTTACTGTGTGGGCTTGAAACAAAGTTTTGGGATGAGTCTGCTTTCCATTTCTTTGGGTTTTTGCTTTTGTGGTTGTTCTTTCTATTTTTTTGTGTGGGTGTTTAGAAACCAACAGTACAGTGCCTAAAGACAGCTTATTTCCTTCTTCTAGGTATTAGATCTATATCTTGTAAAATATTGCTCTGACCATCTGTTTGTGTCTGGTTGAGGGGGTGGAGGTAACAGCCTACGTGACTTCAGACAGCTAAACTGACTGTCCAAGGTCAAAGGTGATGAGTTATAGAAGAGGTCAGTACTGAGGGACTGATGCCTTTTGAGGGAGGGCTGGTGCATAAGCCTGCTTTTGGTGCTTTTGGCTAAATGTGAAAGTTTATTTATACTTGGAGGCTCTAGGTTGTGAGCTGTTCATCTGCCTAAACTTGGGTTGCTGTTCTGTTGAAAGCAGTGATAAACTTGCCTGTGTTGGAGAAGGGCGATTCTTAAAAAGATTTTTTCTGCTGTGCTTGAGGCTGCTAAAGGAAATGAGGCTCTTTCAGAGAGCCTGATGGATTTTCTTATGAATCCAGAATTAAAAGGTTTTTTTTTTTGTCATCCTTTTCCACTTAAAAGACGTATTCTCTGTAGATTAGGTTATAGAATTGCCCCTATGTCTCTGTCTACTATGTGGAAGGAAGAGCTCAGTTTTCAGACAAAAGCTGCTTGGCACATGCATATTCTTAAAAATTCAGAAACTCTAAATGATTTAAGCTTATTTTTAAGAAAAATCTGCATTGTAAATAGTTACCATCTAGAAATTGAGCATTTCATGCAAAATATTTGCACCAATGTGATATTACCAAGTTAGTGGAGGTCCTGCAAAAAGGAGGATGATTAATAGGCTTATTTGTAAACAGTTCCATTTCTTTTTTTTCATTTTAGATAGACACAGCCTTGTTTTTCTGATTATTTATATCTGAGCACAGCAACTGCTAAAATTGCAGTAGGAGAAATTCTTAGTATGTGTTTCTGCAAGATTAAGTGCCTTGATTTATTGAGTGCCAAAATCCAGGAAAGAACTGAAATTGAGTATTTTATTTGCTGGGATGAACATAGGTAAATGCAAATGTCTTTCTAAAGCTTTTTTAAAATTCTTCTGGAAGAAATGACATTTAATTGCAGAGTCTTATGAACCTTTTAAATTTTTATAGATTCTTTTTTTACATGAATAATTACAAAATCAGTATATTGAATGTAAGACATGAGTCTTTGTATACCTTTAGGTTAAATGTTCGAGTATTTGTATGCTATGCACTTCAGATGAGGGAATGAGTAAGACTGAGATAAGAGTGCAGGGCACACAATCCACCACACTGATTTGTCTGATACTGAGTTTGCTTCACAGTCCTTATGCACCAAGTTACCAACTTTTACCTATAAAATGTATGAGTAGAGGGTAAAACACAGATGTCAAATGGGATGGAGCAAGTGGTGACTGGAGGGAGAGCTGTGCTGGAAAGCTTTCTGATGGAGCTGGGAATCTGAAGCTTGAAGCAAAGACCTCTGGTACATCAAAATGAAAATGTTATATTTTGGTGACTGGACTCTCCTAAAGTAAGGAAGTGAGAACCAATTTTAATTACTGGCTGCTGTCAAAAATGTCTGTGCCTTCCTGCTACTAGCTGTCAGCTAGAAAGCTGTGGAAAACAGAGTGTTAAGTGTTATCAATTTTTGGCTTTTGTTTTGAAATATCTAAAGTCCTCCTCTAAGGATTTTGGCTGTGACCTCAAAGTTGAAAAGCAGCTGCTCTTGTTGAAACAACTGAATAAAGTATTAGACTTCATGGTCTCTGATTATTTAAAATTTCAGATAAAATGATCAAACACATGAACAGAATAAACATAACTTCCATTCTTCTGATTCCTTTCTTGATACAGTGCAAATTTTGGAACTATTCTTGTGCAGATATTGCTAAGACAAATACGAGCAGAAGCTGTTCTTAGGTGTTTTTATAGTCCAGTCAAGTGTGAGTTCAGTCTACTTTTAGCAATAGATCAAAGAGGAAAGTTCCTATAAATGTGGATGCTGAGGGTTTTTCTATCTACCCCCTGTGCTTGTTATTTATCATTCTTGGGGTCCCAGGGCAGTGAGTCACATTAAATAACATGTTTTCAATACAACTGAAATTTGTTAGCTTCTGTCTCGTGTTTCCAAACTGTGTAGTGAGAAAAGCTTCTTGTTTATAGGTTCAGAACCTGTTGTGTCTAAATGGACCTCAGGACACAGAGGCAAAGATGTCATGCACTTAAAAATGTGTGAAATCAGATTCCAGAAGTCATATGTATATGTATGTATGTGCACACCTATATTGTGTGTGCTGGTGAAGACTCTGAAACACCCATATTGAAAGTTTTGGGTTGCCAGTGTATGCCTCAGCAATAAGAGGTAAATCCAGTTAGCTTGCATCAAGTACTACACTGCTGTTCTCAAATCTGATTTAAAACAAAATAGTTTGGCTATCTCAGTCTTGCATTGGTATCTTTATTTAAACTTTTGGGTTGCTTATTTATGTTTTCACCAAGTTTTGTATGTCTGCTTGGGAGCAATTTGATTACTGCCCTAGAGAGATGTAGAAAGCTGCTCTTTTTTAATGTCCGTTACTGAAGTGTCAAAGGAGCGTTACTGGTTTTGGAAGGAGCAGCGCGTTTTACTTTAAAGTACTTTGATATATGCAGCAGAGGAGTGACTTAATGAGTGTGTTTCTGCTCCTCTCTACAGCTAATGCAGAAGAAGAAAAAGAAGAAAGTATTTATCGGGCATTGCTCATAGCAATTCCAGTATTCCAGCAAGCTAACTCCTTTTGCTTTTAAATATTTGCCACTTCTGAGTAGCTTTAAACATATATTTCAGAGTGGATCTTTTGAAATTCATCAGAGAAAAAGCCTTAGGCTAGAAATGTGCTTCCTTCTCTATCTGTCACATTCTATTCAAGCTTTACTGAGAAATACTATTTACTTCTAGAAATCAGTTTCTCGTTTTATGTTTGTATTCTTTAGGAGAACTGTCTGTGCACTAAAATAGTTGAACACAAATATTCCAAAATAGGATGTATGCAGTGTCCAAGCAGTATGGAGAGCAAGCACCACACTCATTGCAAGATGATAGATGGAGGAAGTTGTAGTCTGATCCATATTACAGTTAAACGAACTAAAATGTTACCTTTTAAAGGTAAATTTTTTAACTTCTTTGTTACATTTAAAAGTTCAAATGTTCAGGTTATAAAAATTTCTGTTAAGGTTTGCTAGGAAATTGATTCTGTCTCATAAATGTACTACTGTTGGATGAGGTGGTGGGATTTCTTTTAACACGTGAAAATTCAGCTTTGTTCAGTGCTGAGGTGGATGGAGGAGGTGTGGGGGACAGGGTAGCTAAGCAGACCAGGTGGTTTGCTGCCCGAGGAGGGGTGGGTGCTAGTACCCCTTGTGTCCTGCTCCCAGTGGTCTGTATGCTTTAGTTCCTGTCTGACAGTGCTGTGTGCCAGTTCACTGATGGAGCAGCAGAGTGAATAGTTCTGTGCTGAGCCATTGAATTACTGTGCCATTGATGAGCATCGGTCAGGAGCAGCAGTGCTGCAGGACTGTGTGCTGGGAGCTGTGACAGAGGAGGGTGGGGGCTTGGATCATCTGCCAGTGAGCTCATACATTGCTCAGCTGTGTCATATCCATTTGAAGGCTGAATTAATAATTAAGTATGTCACATTTTTTTCAGTCTTCCCATATACAGTTTGATTTAAAAATTTTTTTTTCTTTGCAATGTGGTGTATGAAGTATCTGTAAAAATAATTTTCTGTATGTATGTCATTTGCTACTAGTGGGGAAATGGAGTTTTTGACACAACTTGTGTTGTGTATTCAGTAGCAAAAACTCGTGTGAATTTTAAAAAGGCTCAAAACAGCTGACCAGTTTTTGAAGTTGTGTTACCTAATTCCTGCTTCAAGTGGTTTTATAGAACTAAGTTTTACTCTTGTTGGTATACAATTTTTTTCAAATTCTTTAATTCTAGTAATGTTTTTAAAAGAGCCCATTTGGAATCCTTTGTCTTCTGATTTCTGTGTTTTAAGGCTTTTTCCCACTTCAGTGGCATCAGTAGCTCAGACCCTTGAAGATGGGATTCATGTTTTGTCTCCCAAGGCTAGATACTTACCATTTTACTCTCTTTCAGTCACAAGTAGCAGTTCAGGGTGCCCTGCTACCTTCCATCATAGATCTTCTGATGGTCTTTTTGTTGTACAGCCTTTTGTTCTTTCAGTGATTGTTGCTCTCGTGGTTTCCAAGTGTTTCAGAATTAAAACTGATCTCAGTTCCATCCTTCTTATATATGGAGATCCAAAAAATTCTATGGAAGAGAGTTGTGTACAAAAGTGAGAGGCTGTGGGCAAATATTTATTTTGTTCTAAATTGTGCACATCATTTTTGCAACTTGGTGTGATTTGAGAAATTGTGCAACGATGAATTGTAATACTTGATATATATGTGAATGGCATAACCCTTTTATCTTGTGTTCAGAAGTAGAAGCAGTCTATATTAAAATCAATGTATTTAAAGCTGAGCGGAAAATTTGTTTTCTATACCTGGAAAAGAATTGTTTTTATCCTCTGGTTAAAAATTTTTATCTCTTCTGAAGGTTTCGTAGAGACAGTGTGAAAACAGAGGGAATGATAAATGTTCTTCATTTAAAAAATGTCTTAGTGTAATTCCTTCTAAACTTTTAAGTGCTTATAGATGTATACCAAGTTAAATGAAAAGTACTTTTACAACTGGTTTTGAAGACAAGCCTTTTGGAATATGTTCACGTGAACTTTGCATAATTTGATTTACATTCCGTCTGTGTTGTGTATGTCTTGAAGACACCACTGCTTTCAAGACTATGGCTGTGCTCTTTTGAGTGCTACTCACTGATGATCAGAAAAAATGAACTATTTCAGTTGGAAGAGGTTTACAGTGATCATCCAGTTCAACTGCCCAACTGCTTCAGGGCTGACCAAGAGTTAAACTATGTTTTTAAGGCCTCTTAAACACTGCCTCAGGGCGTTGACCACCTCTCTAAGGAAGCCTGTTTTGTTTAATAGTGGAATTTTTTTTGGTTGATTGGTTAGTTTTTTTAAAATAGCTGCATCACATTAAGTTAAAGAAACTGCCAACACATATTACAGGAGCAGTTGAATGAAATTGATTGTTAGTAAAACTCAGAAGATCAAATCAAAACGAATGAGACCGATTGAAAGGGGAAATCAGATCAGTCTTCCTTCTTGTAGTTTAGGAATGGAAGTCAGTAGTTTTTGTTGTTTTGCACAGATACAGATTCATACCCATCTATTATATAAATACTTCTACATTTCAGCTAGGAATGATGAAATGTAATTTAATAGCTGGATGTTCAGCAAGAACATGCTGCTGATCTTCAGTTGTCTTAGGATTTTCTTTGGTCATTACAAACATGCTCGAGTAGCAGAGAGCAATTTCACTTTTACCATAGCAAATAGCTTCTTGTTTTGACATTTTTTGCCATTTATATTACTCTGATTGAACCCAGTAAATATACATTTCCATGTCATGCATTCTGTCCCAGATCTGAGTGGCTAATTTCAAAAAAAATCTGAGCTTCACTTAAAAACAAGTGAGTGGGTGCTGCTTCCCCCTGCATCACCTTGCTCCAGCATTTGATGCTATAATTGCACAGTTTGTATATTCAGACTAATACAATATCTGCAGAATGCTTGGCTTCTTCATGATATCAATCAGTATAGCCAAAAATTTCCATATTTAGGGTGAAACAATTTTAAAATGGTAAGTTAAAGCACTTTTAAGAGTTTGCAATACCTATATACTCGTGGATGCTTTTGGTTACGTATTCCTGCAGTCAGGAGGAGGTCTGAGTCTGTATTTTGATATTTGTATTGAAATTTCAAAGTCTGCAATAGTTAACTTCCCACTGTCATAAACCATTTCTTTGTTTTTATTTCCTGCTGCCTGGTGCTAGTGCCATAATGACACCGTTACAATCCCCCAGAATGTAGCAGTAGGTGATTTTTGTCAGGTGATGACAATACACGCAAGGACCCTGCCACCCTGAACGAACTATTTTCAGGATTCCTTTAAGGTTGAGGTACTTAGTTGTTGAACATATGTTGCTGCTCTTCCTGGTCTTCTCGTGCCCACTAGACTTAATGACTCTGGTGACAGAAAGAGGATATTAACAAAGAAGTGGTGAATATTGCCTCTACCGGATGAAGGCGTCCTATTGCAGAGGTTTGATGCTGCGTTTACGTTAAATTTAGCCTAAGAAAGGACAGACTTCCATGAAGTCTGCCTTTTGGCAGTTGAACTTAGCTAAAAGTGAAATTGTGTTCAGAGAGTGTGCCATGTTAAATCTGATTGTGAATGAAGGGAGTCTTTGTAGTTATTAACTGTGTGGATTAGGTTAAGAAATCCTAGAATCTTGTTTCCTTGTTTGGGCTAAATAAGAAATGAGGTGACCTCAGGGCACTTCTCCTTCCCCTCTCTCTGGGAAAATGGAATCCAGAGAGATACCTAAATCTGTCTCCACCTGAGGAATCCCAGAAGTACTTAGCTGCTGTCACAAACCTCAGGAGACTCAGAGCCAAGTGTCTTAATTGCTTGTTCTCCGTTACCTCCATTACAGTATCTGCATCTTCCATGTCCAGCCTCTTAATCATCAGCAAGAATTTGTGATTCCATGCACCAACAGTTGTGATCTCACTTGGTTTTTTTTTAAAGGACTCTTGTAAGTTACTTGGTTAGAGGATGGCAAGCTGAAAATAGTCTACTGCAACATAGTAAAATAGAGACTCACTAACTTAAAGCTTGCAGATTTCATATTACTTAGTATTTCAATGAAATACACAATTTTTAAACTTCAAAGCTTTTGTGTTTGAATATGCTGGTCTTGAATTGCTGGTGTGAATATAACTTCATGCTGAAATATACACACTAACTTTGTTTTACTATGTGCTAAATCATTTTGAATGCCTGATCTTAGAGCAGTGTAGTGCTAGAAGTTTTTTTGGCTACCACTTCTATTACTTGCAAAAAACCACCCCTCACTTGTTTAAGACAAGTGAGAACATTTGCCTTGGGGATCACTTGAATGTCTTATCCCCAAATGAGTAATTTCTGCCTTTAGGACATTCTGGACATTTAGGACTTTGTTTTCACTTCAGCTTATATATTATTCAAACTTGAAGCTAGTTTCTTTTTTGTGAGCATTTTCTTTAATGTGTCTTTTGTTTTAATTTATGTTATAATATGTATGGGATCAGTTTTTAGATGTTCACACATGTACTTCATTAAAGTTTATCTAGTTGAGAAAGAATGACCATGTGAAGAAGCCCATCAAACAAAGTCAGTTTTGGCAGTGGCATCTCGTGGGCAGCTCGCTGCTGCAAGTTCTTATCCATGGATGGTTTGTAAGCCGCTTGTTTGGCAGTGTTGGACAGCTGTCCTTTCTGTGGTTTCTCTGGACTTTATGGGACATTAACTGCTAATGCCCAACTAAAGGGAATGATGGACTGCAACTCATCCTGAAAACAGGCTTGGGAAACTTGGGTTATTGTGATATCTTTCCCTTGTTGTCTCAGCTTATTTATCAGTTGCAATGTGACTATGGCAGATGTCTCTTACTCTCCCCAGGTTTGGTAACATATACATTGTGATGCTTGCTTTTAGTCTCTGGTCTTTGTGTGAGGGTTTTGGTGACTTTGGATCCCAATCTTTAAATACATATTTTGTATAAAAACATCCTTAAGAGATCTTTTTTTTTAAACTCTCAACAGGTGGGAAGGAGAAACCAAAAACCAATGCAGAAGAGCTACAGATTAAAAAAGTTAAGAAGAAAAAGAAAAAGAAACATAAAGAGAACGAGAAGAGGAAGCGTCCAAAAATGTACAGCAAATCCATTCAGACCATCTGCTCAGGATTGGTTTCTGATATTGAGGATCAGGAAGCCAAAGGCATCATAGATGAACATCTTAAGGATTTCAATGGGAAAAATATGGATCCCAAGAAGGACTGTGAGTCCAAGATACCAGAGAACAGTGAGTTTCCATTTGTCTCGTTAAAGGAGCCACGGGTTCAAAATAAACTCAAAAGGTTGGACACATTGGAGTTCAAACAGCTGATTCATATTGAGCACCAGCCTAACGGAGGTGCATCAGTTATCCATGCCTACAGTAATGAACTCTCCCACTTGTCTCCTGTGGAGATGGAGAGATTTGCAGAAGAGTTTGTGGGTCTGGTTTTTAGTGAAAATGAAAACTGTGCAGCTTACTATGTAATGGGTATTGTTCATGGGGCAGCTACTTATTTACCTGACTTTTTAGACTACTTTTCGTTTAATTTTCCCAATTCACCAGTGAAAATGGAGATTTTGGGAAAGAAAGATATAGAGACAACGACTATGTCAAATTTTCATGCTCAGGTAAGAGGTTATGCATTTTACTTTCTAAAGTCATATAATGGTTTCAAAAAACTGTGAATGGGGTTTTTTTAGAGTAGTTGCTATTAGCTCTGCTGTGTGGATGACACAGAAGACTAGAAACAAGGACTTTCTTTAATGAGTCAGTTCTGCATTATTGAAGATGAGAAGAGACATCAAATTGTTAACTGAGACATCAGATTGGATTTCTGGTGGGAGGGCAAGTGTTTGCATGCTTGTGTGTGTAGGTTTCTTTGGATTTGCTTCTATAACTGAAGATTTACCAGGAGTTTTGGAGGGTTAAAGTGGTTTAGCTGTGGCTTTCTGTGTGTCTGAACAGTAGTTTATCTGTATGAACTTTGTCATAAAACTGAAATACATTAATATCATGTTATACATAAAACCCCTCATAGTATACAGGTAAATTAGCTGCATTTGTAGTTTGGGTTTTCTAAATCCATCCTTAAAGAAGCACTTGGGGGTTATTGTGGCTACTGATTTGGTCCTTAAACCTTTGCATTTCTCCTCGCTTGGCTGGATTCTCTTGAAAGTTCTTAGGTTAAATGGTAGATTGACTGGCAGCTTTTGAATATTTTTTATTTAAAAGTTTTTGGAGAGAAATTACTAAATACTCTCTTAACAACAGCTGCTGATTAAACATCACCTCTGCTGTTTATTAACTGGCTGTAGAAAGTACATTTCTGTTGCACAGAAGTTATTTATAGCACTGGTTTTCAGGAAAAAAATCTGTCTGATTTTCACTTTGATGTTATTGCAAACAGTGAGTATGAAACAATTTATGGAGAAACTCAATCCTGTTTTTAATTATATCAACATTATCTCACAATTACCCTTTAAACTCCCATATTTGTGAACTTAGATGTTGTATGGATCAGCTTTAAATTATTTCAGTCTTCACTTTTGAGACAATTAGAGTTCAAGTGTAAGTTACACTGTCATCTTTTTAATGAGGAACATTTGACTGCATAAGCATTTGCATAGAACACTTGCATATATTGACAAATTTCAGGTGTGTGTTATCCACAAGGATATGCAGAACTAAAATGTTGCTGCAAGAGAACATTTGCAGTGCTGGCTGAGAAAATATCTACTGCCATGGAATATGAATATTCTGTGAGCTACAGTCACTGTTTTTCTTGAGTATGTAAACTGAATCATTAGTAATAAAAATCACAACATATGATGGGCAGCTCTCCAGAGCTGCTCTATCTTTGGCCATTTTATATATGAAAAGCTGTATCTGTCCTTGTAAGTAGGTTCCTTAAATCCAGCTGGTTGTCTTGGGAAGCAATAACACAGGCATATCTGTGAGCTAGTACTTGCCCTAAAGAAATAGTTAAGAAAAGCCAAAATTTTATTGTTGTGAATTATAATGGAATTATTTTACTAAAAGGATAGATTAAATTGATATTACAATGGTAACATCAACATCTGTAGTTAAACCAGTCCTATGTTGGTTGGGGTTGAAATCATAATTCCCCATTTTTGTATAAGTGAAGCAGGAGCAGAGAGAGTCTGTGTTAGATGAAAGAAGCCAAACTGTATTATTACAGCATTCAACTGATCAGTTCTATGGTCTAAGCTATGTTTTACTTGGCTAGAGGTTTAGTTCTGGTATCTTCTTTTCCTTTGTGTTCCTCATTTTTTCCTCAGTTTTTATGGCATTTTATCACTTCTCAGTTTGGTTGCTTGACAGAAAATACTTGGCTCCTTGTATTTTTGCTAAATAAGGGGTATACAGTGTATAAATAACATGTACAGGCAAACATCAAACATTGTGTTCTGTGCAGCATTCCTATTTCCTGGAATATTTGTCAGTATCTTGGTTGCCTAGATATTGATTCTATTTGTCCTTATGATTTTCTTATTTCTGTTTTACTTTTGGCTGTTTATTTTGGTTTTTTTTTTAATGTGGTCTGCTACAGTTAAAATGTTTTGTTAGCTTTGTATTCTCCTTTTTGACTTGTTACATTTTGTGCAGATTGGGAACATTATCCTGTCTCACTAAGTTCTTTGTGAATCTTTTAAATGGCTTATAATATCTTGTTGCGGTATATTTTGATGAACCTTTAAATATATTTATTTTCCTGTTCCTATGTTGTCCAGGTTTTGTGCTGTGGTGTTCCTTGTCCTGAGCAGCCTGAGCAATGTCTAGAGGTTGTTGTATAGCCTCAGTTGAGGAAGGATTTGTTTTCTTAGGTCTGATTAGGAAGTTGATTTCATCAAGTCTGCTTTGAGTATGTATCTTGGACTTCATCATCTTTAGGAAACTTGGGTATTCCTTTGCTAATTTTAACTAAAACACTGAAATGAAGTTCGCTTTTGTACGAGAGGTTCTTTGGTGGTTTCTCAGAGCTCATGTAGCACATGCAATCAATCTGACAAATGTAAGTATTCAAAAAGATCAAAAAAGTGTTATAAAAAGAAAAATGAAGGTTGAGCTAAGCCTGAAATGGAAAGTATTATAGTGTGTTTTATCAATTTTTTCTTTTTAAGTTGATCCTTTTGTTACTACTCAATCTTCCATGTCCTGTTTTGTGACAGATGTGGGTTTGGGATTTTTTTGGTTTTAAGTAATGCATATTTCCAAGTCATCAGGTTCTGTGACAAGAGGCAGATTGCACAGTAAGTTCTGTTGCTGAGGTCAAATTGGAGTCCTCTTAAGTTTACATGGAAGGTCTGCATCTCTGAAGTAATTGACTTCATTTTCATTATTTTAGAGTTGAAAACTAACTCCTTTCAGCTTGCTTCCCAATACACCTGTGTCAAATAGGAGTAATGTAATTTTACTTGTTAGAAGATAATAAGGGACACAGATTTGTGAGAACATGTACAGCAGGTGCAGGAGAGAGTTTTGAAACCGATTCTTTCTAATGAGAATTGGCTTTTAAATTTTGCAGGGAGAGGAATTGATGAGTTTTTCATCATCCAGCTTGGGCCTATGCCTGAGTACTCCTTAAAATTTTTTTGTGTTAGTGGACCAGCTCTTTCTGAACTGACTGGAAGGTTTAGTCAGACAGTTTCTGTAACTGGGCAAAATTAAATTAGTCTGGATATCCTTGTAGCCAGTAAGTCAGTCCTTCGGGTGGTAAAAATCTGTCTTGTAGCTCCATCTTCCTTGAGCTCTGTATTTGTGTAGCTGGCAACAGCTGCATCAGTTCTCCAATAGCCATGAGTCTTGTCAGGTTCTTATGAGGATTTTGAAGAACGGGAATAATCAGCTTTTGCCACCTACTTGCAGCTTACATCACTTAAGCTATTTAGTGCTGTTGAGACAAATGTTAATATTTTGAACTTGTTATTTTTTCCTCATGTTGGGCAAGTGTAAGTTCTTATTGCTGTGCTGAGACCCCAAAGCTCACAGTTGATGTTTAACAGGGACAATGCTTAGTGCGTTGATTTTACTGTCTTGTATCAGAGGCAACTTCTTAATACAGATGAAGTAAAATGCTGCATGGTACCAAACAATTCCTCTGCTGCAAAAACAAGATGGACGATTTTAAAACTGTATTTGACAATTCCTTGTCTGATGTGTTTGTAGGAGATCTCAATGTGGTTCCACTCTTTCCAAAGAAATCCGTTGTAATTTTTGCCTTGTTTGACCTCTTATCCTTTTATTCTTATTTTTAGTGGACAAGGCAAACAATTTATCTTTTTCATTCAGTTTTCTCTATATTTGAAGATTGCTTAAAAGCTCCTTTTTCCTCTCTCCCTAGATCAAGTAATTTGAGTTATTTCAGTCTATGATTGCATGTTATACCCTTATTAGTCTTAGTGTTCTCCCATTATGTTCCATTCAGTTATCAAATTTTTTTTTCTTAATATGCAATACTAAAAATCGACAGTGTCTGCCTGGTGTATTGACGTCAAAGACTATGAGAAGATTGCTGTGTCTTGCAAATTATTGCTCTTCTATCTATTTCTTCCTTTTTCAGAGCAGTTTGTGATCTGCTGTAGCAGCAGCTCCTGCTAATTGAGTCACTCCCCTTTTCAGTTTATGCAGTTCATTAAATATGTATGTGAGTATAGTTCTTGTTTTTGTTTAAACTGAATTATATCCTTTGCATTCAGACCCCCTCTCCAGTTTCAAGATCTTGTTAATTTTGATCCTTTTACTGTAATGGACCCGCAGTGTTGTGATACCTGTGGGTTTTATGAGGATACACTGCCTTCAGAGGAAGGATCCTTGCTGCCTGCCTTAAAATTAGATAGTTATGTGAGCACAGACAAAACTGTGCTTACCGTGTTTCTGTAGCAGTTTTTAGAATATAATGGAAATGTCAAATGTCAAGATGTCTACCAGTCCTCTGAACTAGTCTATACAGTCGTAGTAACAAAGGTTGGTTTGACTAGATTGTTTCTGTTGTTTTTTTTTATGTGACAATGTTCATTAGTTCTTAGTATCTTACTTTCTAGGTAGTCGATAGTTGTATCCACCTAAGTATTTTTTTTCTGTAAATTGGAATTAGGCTAAATAGCTTCTAGCTCTTCTGTCTTCTTGACACTTATTTCTTCAAGATGGTTCTTTACTGTCTTCCAGATTTGAAGAACTTATTTTGTGATTTTGAGTTAGAATAATGGAGTGGTTTGTGTTGGAAGGGACCCCAAAGACCACTTGGTTCCAACCCCCTGCCATGGGCAGGGACATACCAGGTTGCTCAGAGCTCTATCTAGCCTGGTCTTGAACACTTCCAAGGATGGGCCATCCATAGTTTTGCTGGGCAACCTGTTGTTCCAGTGCTTCACCACCCTCACAGCAAAGAACTTCTTTGTAATTGCTAAACTTGCCCTCTTCCAATTTGAAGTCATTCCACCTTGTTCTGTCACTACATGCCCTTGTACAATGTCCCTCTCTAGTTCTCTTGTAGTCTACTTTAGGTACTTAGGTGCTCTAAGGTCTCCCTCTCTTCCCCAGGCTGAACAACTCCAATCTCTCTGTGAAAAGTCTGTCTTCATAGGAGAGGTGCTTCAACCCTCTCATCATCTTCCTGGCATTCCTCTGGACTTGCTCCAACAGGCTGATGCTCTTCCTGTGCTGGGACCCCAGAGCTGGATGCAGCACTGCAGGTGGGGTCTCAGCAGAGCAGAGGGGCAGAATCCCCTCCCTTGCCCTGCTGCCCACACTGCTGTGTGGCAGCCCAGGGTTTGTTTGGCTTTCTGGGCTGCAAGTGCGCATTGCTGGGTGATGTCCAGCCTCTCATCCAGCAGCACCTACCAGTCTTTCTCCCCAGGACTGCTCTCAGTATTTGTGCTTGGGATTGCCCCAACCCACATGCAAGACCTTGCACTTGGCCTGTTGAACTTCATGAGGTTCACCAGGCCCATCTTTCAAGCCTCTGGATGGCATCCCTTCCTTCCATTGTGTTAACTGCACCACACAACTTGGAGTTCTCATTGCTGTATTAAAACTTTGTCTTGTTTTGCCTTACTGCCTTTAGCTGTAGGTATGAGAGGGTGCACATCATTCAGCATGTTCACTTCAGGAAAAGTCACTTTAACTATACAGTGTGCAATTAGACAAATGGCCAGAGCCAATCTGGCACCTGCTGCTGCTGCCAGAAAATGTCCTCATTCCTTCTTTCCTCCCAGTTGCATATTCTTGTGCCAAGATGTGCTTCTTGAGCTGGTGAGTTCAGTTTGTTCCGTTAATTTGGCAGAACTACTTAACTACTCTTGAGGGATTGGTTTTATTACTGAGTTAGCAAATTATATTGCTTAAATGTGTTAGCGGTAGCTCAAGGATCCCTATGGGTCTACACAATCAGCCCCATTCCATAACAACAAGCAATTGCATCTTTAGGGAAATAATCTTTGTTGCTTTTTTTTCCCAGTTTGGAAAAAATCAATGTTGCCGTATTAGCTGTGATGGACACTGAATAGTCAAATATTAATAAGTATTTTAGAGGAAGATCTGTGGTGGTATTGATAGTTCATGTTTGTGGTGTGACTTTATGAGGGGTTGTCCTCACTTCAGGTTCTGCACTCAGAGCTTGTCATTCCCCTTTTAACCTCTTTAATATTGTGTTCTCCTTGCTGTCCTTATTTAGCTTTAATATTTCTTTTGCAGAGAGGTTTTTGCTGTTTAGTTCGTTTCTAATTTGTGAAATTCCCTTGAAATCATTAGTTCCTTTAGTATTTGAGGGGAATTGCTGAAAATACTTTTTTAAAGAAAATCTCAAATAGTTGGTTAGTACTTAATTTCCTTATCATTTAAGATTTTTACATCTATTTCTATATGTTGTGTTGTTTTCCTATGTTTTAGAAAGTATTATTTTATATTGGACCTATGTCTTCTCAGTTGTGTTTCATTAGTTTTCAGTAGAACTTTGTTTTCAATAGGATTTGCTTCTTGCTTTTAAGCTGATCAAATGTTTGGTTAGTTATTAAAAAGCTATAACATTTTCTAGCAACTTCTTGCTGTTACAAGTCCTCCAAAATTAAGCCTGCTTTTTTTTTTCCCTTCTGGATGATGAAAAGTAAAATTTTATCTCTTAAAGCAAATATACTGTCCCATTGTCTTTTTTTCTTCACCTAAAAGACATTGATTCTTTAAAAAATTCTGCTTAAAATCTTTAAAAAGATTCTTTATCTAAAAAATCTAAAATAAAAAATCAGTTTTTTAAGAAATTGATCTGTAGGACTGTATGTAAGAGACTTTTTGATTCATGATGGCAACATACTGTCTTGAAGCACAAGAAATTTTCACTTACTGAAGAACATTAAACCAAGCATGAGTTCACTGGGAATGACATTGGAAATGTGCAACATGTACTCATTTGTTTTCCACTTAGAAAACAGTTACCTTTTTAGATTTCTTCTTGATAATTACATCCAATAAATATTAGATGACAGTCTTGTGTTACTCTTTTTAGTCAAATATATTGTATTGACAAAATCCAAAGCTAGATAAAACTCTGGAGGTTTGTACTGGCAGCTTGGACAGGGTTTGAGACTGACCCTGTCATGGATCTTGCTACATCACTTTTGCAACGTCATTTTCCATGAAGGTATCTAACTGATTCTATCCTTAATTATTTATTTTTAAAAATTCTGTGCCAGGAATTTTTGTCAAAACTGCTTCACTCTTTTTGTGTTGCTGGAATTCAAAGTAAAAGTTAAGTAATTTTGCTTTGTCCGTGTTATTATTCGAGGATTTCATATGCAAGATGAAACCTGTCAGGTGATAAATGAAGTACAGTGGTAAAATGATGCTGGTGAAACTAACAATGCAGTAAAAATCTTGTGATTGCATTTCCAGAAACTTCTAAGTGGGAAAAACTATTTGTTGAAATTAGGTTTTTAATGATAATTGAGTAATGCCAGAACTGTCAAGACATCCCATTCTGATACTAAAACCCTAACCTAAAATAGGTGAAGGAAGGAGTATGAAGTACGTGTGGTTTAACAGTAAAAAGAAACCAAACAAATTAAGGAGTATTTGTAAAATCAAGCAATTTTGATGAATATTTGTTTAGTGTTAGTTCCCATTTGAAACTGGAAGTGTAAGGAAGCATTTAAGGATTTGAATGAAGTTGGCAACGAACAGAAAATCACTTGGGCACTTAATTGAAACGTACCAAATTAGCAGAGATGGTGATGGCCTCTTCATGGCTGTAGCATTTGAGATTAACACAGACTCTGAAATTAGATTTTTTTTCTATTCTGAGATACCAATGTGCAAGTGCATTACTTGTGTAGCAGTACCCTCTATTCCCTGAATGTCCTTGCATATTCTTAGGTGGTGTAATATTTTTGGGTTTTTTGTTGGTCTTTGGTGGGACTTCATGGGTTTCTTGGAATTATTTTGAGTTCAGTTGGTGGATAATTTTGTTTGCTGTTGGGTATTTTTTTTGAGGTCTGTTTTCTGAGACTTTCTTGATTTTAAAGGTAAAAAATTGAAATAAATTTAAACCTTAAAATCCTAACAGAAAATTTATAGTTTCAGTTAAGGAAAGAACTCTTCCATGTAAACCCCACAACAGCTCACATCCTACTATATTAAAAATAGGAATTCAGTTGTTACTCGCCCCAGTTTGCATTTTTTAAATTCCTCTCTTGAAATCCATTAAATTCTTCTCTTGAAATCCATTATTTCTCTGGATTGTTCCCTCTACTTTGACTTATTCAAGCACAAAATCTTTAACATGTAGTGTCTAAAATGTTTCCATTTGTAGGATAATAATGCTCAAATATATCATTGGTATTTATATGTATGTGTATTTTTGCATTTAGTCTTCACATTCCTGTCAGACACCAAGACATTTCTGTCAAAACATTTGCTATTGCATTAAAAAATCAGTTGAGGCCATGCGAGTCACAGAAGCAGATAATTCTCAAGTTTTACTAATTGTGGACTCAGTGGTGGTTTTACTGTCAGAGTTTTCCATTCCTGTGATGCAAGAGAATGACATAGTCTCCTTTTGTGTATTTTTAGGTGTTATACTTCAAATGTAAGCTACACAAGAAGAAAGAAGTTAGGATGTCATATTTATAATTATATGTTTCTATCTCTTTTACCTGTCCATGGTATTATAATGTATATACTAGGTGATTTGTGTATATTCATTCCTGACCACATGCTAGAAGGAGCAGCATATCCTTGATTTCTCCTTTTATTAGGGATTTAAATTGTTCCAGTTTTGAGCAAGTCTATAAAATGCTAAAAACCTAGTCACACTGTAAGCTATGAAATTACATCTGTGAAGATTATTTTATACAAGGTGTGTGTGTATATATAATACTGCATATATATAGTACTTCATTAGTGGTCAGTGCACAGTTTAATACAGAATTTCATAAGTACTGGTTTTAGCATGTCAATATTGTTTTTGTGAGTTTAGAAATACATAGAGGAATCTGTTTCTCTTCCTGTGAACAAACCAGCAAAGGATACCGACAGTAAAAGGAAGGGAAAATGCTGCTGTTATCTAATATATCATAGGTTATATTTATTTGGTTGTTGTCTTTATTAGGATTAGTTTTATGTTTGTCATTGGTCAGACATCAATGAGAGGTTTTGGTGTTTTCACACCATTACTTAGTAACACTGTAAGTTGGGAGTGAGTGAAAATTAGCTCCTCACTAAGAATGACCTCAACTTTTTATACAAGCTTGTTTAAGTCTTTAGCCTAATCTAAGCTTATGTAGTTCAGGCATTAACCTCTCCTCTGAGACTAGAGTTTAGGATGCTACAACCCAGATCATGGAAGAGATGAGATAGGAGTTGCTTTCCACTTGCCCACGGCTGCTTTATCTTTCAAACTCTCTTGTTCTTTCTGGCCAGGCATTAGTATCTATGGCCTGTGTCTTTACCTCTTTTTTTTATTTTCTAAAATAGAGAAATTTTTTTGGTAATTCCTGGATTGAATTCAGATCAGTTGCCTGGGTTTGCTCCTTGTTCATCTTCAGAGGACCTAATGCTATCAGGAAAGAAGGGAAAAGAGAGAGAAATCTTCCCCTTTGATCACCAAGATGGATTTATTTCCTGATTATACTGGGTCTGGATGGGTTAATTGTCTTTATGGACTGTGTTTTGGGTTTGTAAATAAAACTGTTGGTAACACACTGGTGTTTTGGCTATTGCTGAACATCACTGGCAGAGTGTCAGAGATTCCAGGGACCCCCTGGTGAGTAGGCTGGGGTGGACGAGAAGGTGAGAGGGGACATGTTTGGGACAGCTGGTCCCAGCTGACTGCAAGGGTATTTGTGCTGTATAACATCATGCTCAGCAAAAAAACCTGAGGGGACTGATGGGCTGACTGGCAGGTGCCTTTTGCTTGGGACTGCTGGGCATCAGTCTGCTTGTGGGAGTTGGTAAGTAGTAGAAAACACCACTTCATGGGTTTTGTTTTTCAGTTTCCTATTCACTGAATAAACTGTGTTTATCTGGACCCATACATTTCCTTGCTTTTCCTTTTCTCTCCCATGTCTCACCACTGTGGGAGGTGAGTGAGTGGGGGGGTATAAGATCAGTATCTGCTGCCTGGGGTTAAGCCACTATAAGGTTCATTATCACTCAAACATTTCATTCTGTATTTGCAATGATGTTATTCTGAATATGATCTCAGAAGAAACCACTCATCATTTGTAACTTTGTCATTATTTAAGCATTCATGTTGGTATTTCTTCTCCAAAGCTAGATCTTGAGAAGCAATTGTACAGCCTCGTGTTGGTTGGGGAGGGTGGTTGACCAGAGAGCTGAGGGTGAAAGGGATTGGACAAACAATGCTTGAAAAAGCTGTGTTCATTTTTCAGTTTTAACTTTCAGTAGCATGGTCTTCTCTTGGGAACAAATGAAAAATTTCTTAATTGATCCTTCTTAATGCACGCATTATTCTGCAGCTAAATACTTTGTTGACTTTTTGTTTCATTACCAGCACCTAGTGGTAGATAAGCCAAATGGGTGGGTTGATCCAACTGGAAGCTTCACAGCTTTGCCAAGCTTTAATTTAGTATTTTTAGGAGAATTTTTAAAGTTTTCACTTGGAGTAGTTTTACAATCAATTTATCATATTCTATATGAATCATAAAATTATTTAGGATGAAAAGACCTTTAAGACCTTTTTAAGAGTCCATCTGTTAACTCAGTCTTGGCAAATCCATCACTAAACCATGTCCTTAAATTCCACAGCTATGCATCTTTTAAATGCCTCCAGGGATGGTGACACATTTCCCTGAGTACCTTATTCCAGTGCTTGGGTAACCTCTTTGGTGAATAAATGTTTTTGATATCTAATCTATAACTCCCTTGGCACAACTTCAGGCCATTTTCTCTTGTCTTACCTCTTGTTACTTGGGAGAGTGGTAGTAGGCAGCATGAGGAAGCATGGAAAAAAGCAGAAAAATTATTGTCTTTAATCAGGGATGTAAGTGAAAACAGCAGTGCAATATCCTGGTCTGGAGTGGTAGAATATTAAGCTACTTACATCAGTGGAAGAAACATTCTTTTGCATGTTAGGCTTTTTAGTAAGGTGTTGCAGATTTGTGGGTGTCTGTAGCTTCAGAAAGTGGTTTTAGGGTTCTTCCTTGCTCATTGCTGTAGTTGTACAAGCTCCTGGTGCTTTGTGCCAGTGCAGATGAGGGCTGAGCTGATGCTAATTCAGCAGAAATGAATGTTTTGTGATATTTTACCACAAAATCGCCAGCTTTCTCTGCAAAAAGATCCCTGCAGGAATGTGACTAAGGATTTGAGGAATAGGGGAATATTACTGGGCTGTTCTTTTCACTGTGTCTGTGATGGTTTGCTGTAACATTAGCTAAGCCATTTTGTAAAATCCTACTTTTAGTTATAAATCTGTTTGCTGGGAGGAATGAGAGATGACTGGGATGATCAGAACAGTTTGGTTCTGCATTTCTGGAAATATCTGGTTCCATTAGTTGAGTTTCTCAGAAGGGCACGGTGTTGTTCCATGTTTTCTTTTCAGGAACTGCTGTTAATTCTCCTCTGCCATAACTACTAGGATTGTTGATGGTCTGTTTGGGTGAGGACCATAGCTAAGCAGTATTTCATTAACTGTTTTCCTTGCACTTTTTTACTTTTCTTGCTTTGGAAACAGAATGCCTAGAGTTGCCATACAGGAGGCTTACTTGGAGTGTGCAGTAATCTGCTCTTTCTTCTGTTCTGATCTCTTCATATTTCATCTCATAATGCCACTATGTCTTTCAACCTGTTAAATAGGAAATCAGAGGCTTAAAGTGGATGTGATCCTTATCAATCTCTTGGCTGAATATTTTGGTGATCTAACACAACAGATCAGATTGTTGAAAAAAAACTGAAAACGATACGTGTTTCTGTTCAAATTTCACAGTAGAAGATTTCTCATGGGAGGTGAATGTTACAGCCGTGAAAGTCTGAAGGGAGCACAAGATGTGCTAGCACAGCAAAAATGAAGGAGTGACAAATCATTGTCTTGCTTTTTGTCCAAACTCTTTATGAGCTTTGTGTTCACTGTTGCAATTTGCTCCAGTTAATGTGATCACAAAGAGGTGGTACTGGAGAGGATGAGTAGCAGAGGAAATGTTTAAATTACTTGTAACTCAGAGTTCTGTCTGTTGCAAGAAAAATGGTAGAAATTCAGCTAGACTTATGTAATCCAGGTGAGAATCCTTATTGACAAGGTACTGAGCATAACATGCACTGATACATTTTCAGAGTTACTGGTTTGGAATGTTATCTTCTTGAAAGGCAATGAATGGTTATTCCAGTTTACTTCAGGTGTTAAAATACAAATTGTCATGGATGTTTAATGACATCTTCTTTCTTTGGGTTTGTAGTAATTGACTTCTTACTAATCTTAAATACACTGAAGACTGAAGGACTAAAACAAATCTCTCTTTTTATCTCAGGAAGCATACCCATAGCCATTACAGGTGCTCGTTGAATGTAGATTTTGCACTGTAGAGGACTTGGTATAACTTTTGTTGTCATATTCTACTTGTAGGTAAAAAGAACATACTCTCATGGTACGTATAGAGCTGGCCCAATGAGACAGATCAGCCTGGTTGGAGCAGTTGATGAGGAAGTGGGGGATTACTTCCCTGAATTCCTTGATATGTTGGAAGAATCACCCTTCTTAAAAGTAAGAACAGAAGGGAATGGGTTGGGAGAAGGGGGACAACATGCTGTGTAGTGCTGTTATAATAATAAAGTGAGAGTATGTGGTACTTGTTCAGATAATTGATTGTTCTGATAAAGGCTTTCATCGTGAGAGATAAAGGTTGCTTTTAACAAGTTTCTTAAAGTAACTCACTTGAAAACTGTGGCTTGTATTTCCCATTAGTGTACACTGCCATGGGGAACACTTTCTAGTTTAAAATTAGAGAGTCGTAAAGACAGTGATGATGGTCCCATTATGTGGGTACGTCCAGGAGAACAGATGATCCCTGTGGCTGACATGCCAAAGTCACCTTTCAAAAGGAAGAGGTAAGTGGAATTATTTTACTTGGTAAATGTCTGGTTAGTATTTTTTTCTTTATAAATTAATTTTATCCCAAATATTTTACTGTTTGATATTATATGTTAATACAAATGACTGTAAATCTTCATCTCCAAAACTACTTTGTTGTTTTGTTATGTAAGAATCTGCAATTTTTTGGTTTAGTTTTTGCTTTCTGACCAAGTGCTGGTCCTTTTTTGGGTCTTTAGTAGAATTTTAAGGTGAAAACTTCAGGAAAATGTGTACATGCATGCAATTACTGATATATGCCACGAGACTGGAATTCATACTCCTGTTGTTAAATGGGAGTGGATGTGTTATGACCTCTGGGGACAAGGGCTATTTTCTCACCTGGAGAGAAAGATTAAATGAAATCTCTAAGCTTTGCTGTGGTACTGGATATAAGAACCAGCTGATGAATAGGGATAGCCTCTGCAGAACTTGAATATTGTATGTCATAAGGAATTGTCATGGGAGTTCTTTGCAAAATGTGAACACAAAAAGGGAGCATATAAGAAGTGGAAACAGGGGCAGGTGCCTCAGAAGGAGTATAGAGAGATTGTCCAACCATGAAGGGGATACAGTTAAAGCCAAAGACCATCTGGAGTTGAATTTGGATAGGAATGTGAAGGGCAGCAGGGACTTCCACAGGTGTGTGGACAGTAGAAGAAAGGCTAGGAGAATGGAAGGCATTTGCTGAATGGGGCAAAGGGCGTGGGGACAAAGGACACAGAAAAGGCTGAAATAGGTCTTTCTTTGGCCTTGACTTTTCTAGTGAGATTTACTTTTAGAAATTCTCTGTCTTGGTGACAGTAAGAGTGTCTGGAGGAAGGGCTATTTTCCTTCAGTGGAGGAAAATCAGGTTAAGAAGTAGACATGCAGATTAGACAGACACAAGCCTTTGGGACCTGCTGGGATGGATCACATCTCACAAGGACAGTGGGAGCTGGCCAGTATCATTGCAAGGCCACTGTCTTTGAAAGGTCATGGCAATTGGCAAAGGTTCCTGAGGACTGGAGGAAAGCAAATGCCACTCCAGTTGTTCAGAAGGCTATGAAGGAGAACCTGGGGAACTGCAGGCCAGTCAGTCTCACCTTCATCCTGCCATTTCAAGCATGAAGAGCACAGCAGATTGGGGGACAGGGAGGGGTCTTCCCCTCTACTCAGCACTGGTAAGACAATCATACCTGATTCTGGGCTCACCGGGCAAAGACAGACCTGGCCATTCTGGAGTATGTCTGGTGACCCAGGAGAACTGAGATTTACTCTTGAGAAAGGAATGCTCAGTGGGATCATATGTGTTCAAGCACTTAATGGAAGGTTATGAAAAGGACTTATTTCAGCAGTGCCCTGTGACATGCACAGAGAGAATGGACAAAAAGTGAATGACAAGAAAATCCATTTAAAATAAGGCAAAAAACATTTTGTTTTTTTGCACAGATGAGCAGTCCTATTGGCTATGATGGAAATTACCTAATTCAGAGAAATTTTTATTTCACTGTTACTTTTTTTTCTATGCAGAACTACCAATGAAATAAAAAACTTGCAGTACCTACCTCGAACCAGTGAACCCCGTGAAATGCTATTTGAAGACCGGACCCGAGCCCATGCAGATCACATAGGACAAGGTTTTGAACGACAGACCACAGCTGCTGTGGGAGTGTTGAAGGCTGTGCATTGTGGGGAGTGGTAGGTGTTGACTGGCTTCACCTAGGTGTCTGAAAAATGTTTGCCTGAATTGCCATTTATAATTGGGAATGTAGAATAGCTTAATCTAGGATTAAAGATTCAATGAAGACTTCATAGGTGCTGGCTGAGCCTTAGGTGTTTGTCTGCCCTCTTTAGATTGCATGTGGCTTTGCTGTGTGATCAAAACCAGAAAGGTACCTTGCAGTGACAGTTCAATAGCTATAACTGAGTTGCTGTTACTGACGTCATGTTACATGTAAAAACACCTCACGATTTGTTTTGCTTAAAGTGGTGCATAGAGAATGAGCTGTCACTGTGACAGAGATACACATGGAGACCTTCTGGCAGTTCTCTGTCTTGTCTGGACATGAGCAGAATTGTTACACTTCTGCTTCCTAAGTCATGGCTGTTACAACCTTGATTTATTTATTGAAGCTCACCTAGGAAGAATCCTGTTGGAAGTTGTGTGATACTTTTTGGTCTTTCTGTGTGAGATTCAGGAAATGAAATGGGCTTCATTTGAAGCTTGTTTACATGTTAACCAAATAAAAATATGGGCTTCCTTGTCCAGATCAAAGAGGCATTTTTCAAAATCTTCAGACCATGGAGAATGACCTTAGTTTTGGAGGTTAGCTTTGCATATGTAAACAGTATAAATACCTTTTACTCTTCGTGTCTGTCTAGAAATTAGAAGCAGCAATTCCTTTTGGATAAAATGATGTGAATTTGTGTTACAATGCATGAGTTCATTGACATAGAAAGAAGAATTGTCATTGGGGAAGAGCTGGATTGTTCAGATGATAATGTGTTTGTCTCTTGGGCTCTGAGGTTTTCAGTTTCCTTCCTCTTCAGGTCGATGACAGTGGGAGCCTTCAACTTCTGACTGTGCTGTGGTGAATTAACACTGAGCAGAAGTAGCAGGGCAAGAGTTGAGATAACTGTGTAGATCTGAGTATTTTAAATTACTGAGCACATCTGAGAAAGGGAGGAAGCAAAGGAAGTAAAGAAACCAAACAAAACACTTGCCAAACTTGGATGTTTGTGGAGATTAAGAAGTTGAATTGATAGTAATTTAAGTGTCTTGGAATTTCCCATTCTCATCCTATAGCTTTATAGCATACTTGAAAATCCTTCAGTTTGCGGAATAAAAAAGAAATACTAGCATTTCATTTCAGTGTAAAGACTGAAAATGTATTTTAATTCAGAATAAAAAATTTGTGACTGATGTATGGAGAGGAATAAAATATACAACACAAGCAACACAATAGAAGTTACGTATTTCAGGCTTGATTTGGTCTAATTATAATTCCTGCTTTCCCTTTCTGCTTTTGTGTAATTTTGAAAAGCCACTTCACTGTACTTACATGATGAGAACTATTCAGGGCTTGATAATGAAGCATCATTAATTCATGTAGCACATTAAAATTATTTCAGGTATTAGTTTTGCCATAATTTGCAATCTGAGGGTGGATTTATTTTAAAGGAAACAACATGAATGGAAGTTGTGAAAAATCTAGTTGTTTGTTCAGTTTTGTTTTGTTTCTTTTTCTAATGTGTTTGAGTAGTTGAACAAACCTGAAAAGTTAGAGATATTCTGGGGTGATTAAGGCACTATGGCAGTAAAAATGCACATGTTCTAGTGATGAGATAATGTATATAAAAATAATGCTTTCTGTGAGGAGAAAATAAAACAATTCCTGGGCTGCCAGAACTAAATCAATAAAAATGGATTGAGTGTGCAAAGAAAGCTTTATAAATTGCTGTAGATTTAAAGAAAGTAGGATTTATTTCTTAGTTGATAGGGATAAATGATATCTTTCAGAACAGACAGGAACAGAACAGTTGAAAAGCAAAAAGCAGGTTATGGTGTGAGAGGACAGACATGGAAACTAAACATAGTGAAAAAAGAAACTGAAGATTTTGAAGAAGAGAAAAAAAAAACTTGTCCTTTCCCAAGTATGACAGGATCTTGATTTGACATATTTTGTAAGGTTACTGTATTATTATCTTCTTTTTATTTCTTTGAGTATTTACAATTTACAGAAGAACTCTATTACTAGCAAACATTTTAAGGATTGAACTAAAATCTGACAAATGCAGCTGTGATCGTGCTGATTACTTAATGCCGTTTTCATAGGTGATACCAGGTGAGCTTTAGAATTTATGAAGTTGCTAGTGAAATTTTTGGATTATGGAAATTTATAAGATTTTTATGTGGGAAGTTTGGATGGGTTTTTACAGGGACAGCAAAAGCACTTCATAGCATTGTTGCTGGCAAAATGAAACCTGTGCTTCAGCAAGTAGCTTTCAAGTTTGTGTTCTAGGGACTGAAGTTGTGCTTCTCTGTATGATCCTAGGAATTTGTTACGTTGCCAGTCTTTATGCATTAGGCCAGAAATATTAATGGTAAAACCTCTAGTTTTGAATGTTTTGAGAAGTCACAGCAAAACGAATCCAATTCTCTTGAAGAATGGGGTTAAGGGGAAAAAATACTGCCAAAACAAGTTCTAGCAGTTCTCTAGTAGAGGCGTAAATGGGTTTTTCTGTAGTTATCTTATGTTTTGTTTTCATTTAATGTCTTTTTGGACAGTAACTGAACTTCTGTGCTACCGTTTTGCTTGGGGGTTGGTCCATGATACCTAAATTAAAGGTTTTGCAAATATTATCTCAAAATTGTGCTAAAGATAAAATCTGCAAATGCAGAATTTAAAATTATATGACAGTATTTTTTCTAAGTTGTTTGCAAAAGGAATGTTGTGTTCTGTGACAGAACTGCAGCACAGAGCTGGTTATCCATCCACTTGGACAGATATATATGGACTGAGACTAGGAATGATTATGCATAAACCAGAATAGACACTGCTGGGAAAATGCATTGATACGGTTTGAAGTTCTTGTGCAAAATTCTTTCAATTGATTTTGAGTTTTAACTTCATTTACAAATACTGGTGACTCTAAATGCAAATTCATACTTTAAAAATAAATACCTGCATTATGAAAGGTAGATTATTGTAGTTACTGTTTTTAATGTCACTGATTACAAGTGTTTCTGGAGTTTTTTGCTTTCAGTGTTTAAATCCTCTTTAGGAGTATATAGATCAAAATACAGAGACACATTTTAATCTTTAGTTTTACAAAGTAAAATTTGAAAATTCTCCCTAGCATACTTTAAGTAGTTGATCTGGGATTTTTTTTTCTCCTGAAAATAGCCACAGACTCTTTATTTTTTGCTTTGTTGAGGTCATGACCTAAATAAAATAAACATGTCTCCTATGTACATCATTGCCTGCTTCCTAAAACAGTAGTAACAGGACATATGTATCTTTATATAAGAGTAAGTGATCATCTTGCTTTTAAAAAAGGGCTCTTGATCATCTATTAGCTTCTGAAATGTTTCAGTTCTGCTGCATTAGCTGCTCCCCAGGCCCCCTATGTCTGACTCATACCCTGTTTTTGGAGGGGTGGAAGTGGGGTGAGGGATGTACTGGAGGCCCTGCAGTTAGGAGAAGCAGGTGGACAGCAGTGGATCATGGTTCTGATCCCTGGTTCCACTCCCTGGTCCTGATGGGCAGTGCCTGGACCTGCAGCCTGTGCCTACTGCTGGCCGAGGAGGTACTACATTCCTGTCAGCCCTGGGGACTCCAGAGGAGGAAGGAAAAAAAATCTTTACCAGATTCTTTCTATCTGAGAAACTGTCCTTGAAAACTACTCCAGTGTGAGCTTTATCCTTTATAAATGAAATTTTTGTATCATCACATTTAAATTTAAAAAATCCTTTTAAAATGCAAATATCCCTCAAAAGCAGTAGTATGTGGAGTTTTTTTTTTTTTTACATATTTTCAGTGAGGAACAGAGTTTGGCCTTTAGATCAGAAAGTTACTGGGATTGTAGCTGCTTTTGCCGTTTGTGAGCTGATTCTAAGTGATGTCTCGAGGAACTGTATGAATAGTGTGCATTTCTTGGGGAAATGATGCTTTGGAACTAGAGATGTTTCTCCTACCAATTTGAATGTGGAGATAAAGCCTAATTCAGACTTTGCTTTTGTGTAGCTCTCTCTAGAGAGCATAAATAGGGATGTATTTTTAAAGGATGTTTTGTGGAGCATGCCAGTATTGGCTGATTACATTGTGGCAGCTTCATGTAGATTCAGCTTTCACTCCCACTCTGAGCAAGGTGTTTGAGGCTGAGGTGCTGAGCAGTGGTTGCCATAGTGCTCCCAGTCAGACTGCTGCATGCTTGGGTGCCTGATGGGTTCATCGTGTTGGAGTGCTGACAGAGTAAGCCCAGTGTATCTGGGACAGCTGTCTTTCAGCATCTAGACAGCCAAAAGGCTAGTTAAAAATAGAAGTGAAAAATAGTGTGTTTTGTTGGCCTTTTATAGCTGCCTTTATTTCCACTCATAAAAAAGTCGTAGTTAATTTGTTTAGCCAGTTTAATGAGGCTGTGTTTTAGATTTAACTGTTTTGATCAACTTTTTTTGTCTTAAAAATGTAGGCTATGGTAGAATTGAGTTTTTAAGTTTAAAAATTTGCTTTATCCTTGCTTGCAGACTTTTTGTTATTTTCTGCAGCATGGTAGTTTCAGCCTCTGACTGTGCACTGCTTACTCTTTTGTAGGTCTGAGCAGCCTCGTATAACCAAAGATGTAATTTGTTTTCATGCTGAGGACTTCTTGGAGGTAGTTCAGCGAATGCAGTTAGATTTGCATGAGCCTCCACTCTCACAGGTAAGCACACTAAGAACTAATGGTCGGTGTCCTCTGAGTACTGAGTCAGAGTTTTCACCTTTCCCTCACCTTTTCCTTACAGTGTGTCCAGTGGGTTGATGATGCAAAACTTAATCAGCTGCGAAGGGAAGGCATTCGATATGCCAGAATCCAGTTATTCGATAATGACATTTATTTCATCCCGAGGAATGTTGTGCACCAGTTCAAAACAGTTTCAGCTGTGTGTAGTTTGGCTTGGCACATCCGGCTCAAGCTCTATCATTCAGAGGAAGAACTCTCTCAAAACACAAGTACTGTTGAAGCAGGGACCTCTGCAGACCCCAAATCTTCGGCTGTTGAACTTCAGACTGACAGAATTTATAACATGAGCAAAGATACCTCTGAAGACACCAAATTTCCAGATGCTCTGCAGACCAAGTACCTGCAGCAGGAATTTTTGCCGATAAAACATGAACCTCTTGCATCTCTCAGAGTAAAAGAAGAACCCATGAATGTTGACCTTGCTGAAAAGACAGTGACACCTAATGACGTCGGGGGACAGAATGTTCAGGCTAGGCTGGATCATGTTGAGTTGACATCACTAAAGTTGGAAATGGATTCTAAATTTGAACCCAGCAACAAGGACTTACAAGGCAAGTTGTGCTCTGGAGGTCATGTACATCCAGATGATACAAGACAACCTAACTTATCATATACAAAATTGCATGGACAAAGAGAGGATGATTTTTTGTGCTAAATTTGTATATATGGTTTTAAATTCCTTTTTAAACTTAATGATGTAATAATGTAAAGATCATAAATTGTGAGGCAAGTTTGTGACTTGTCTTCGCATCTGTTACAGAAAATAGTTATGTAGCTTTGTAACATTCCTCAGTGCCTGTCCATAACTGTGAAGTATCAAAGCACTTAGGGCCAGATGCACTGTAAACACTGCAGGTTTAACATAAAGAAGTCTTTAAATAATTTTGAGTTGTAGGTTTTAGAGTAGAGCTGACATTTAACATATATATTTTTTGTAAGATGAGCCAGAATTCTTTTTGACAATTCCAGGCTTTTCCATAGAGCTTATTTATACCAATTTTTTCATTTTAAATGTGTCAGCACTGTAGTGTAAATATCTTTTTTAAGAATCTTTTTAGTGTGATTTATACTGAAATGTGAGCCACTTAATAAAGGTTCATAATAACAGATTGGTTTTATTTTTGGGTCTGCAAAAAATAATTCAGTTCAACTGCCTCTCTTAGTGGTTATGTTTCTACCTGCCACTAATGCATAGGATGCCCTTACACCTTGAGGGTGAGGACCTGTAGCAAACTGAGGTAGAGCTGAGGATCTTTGTAAATGCAGATTAGTCAGAAGGCAGAATCAGTCCTCCCTTCACATGATTCCTTACAGATGCTTGTTCCAGGCACTCCCCAAACTCCTGCTGTCAGTTATTCATTGGAACAGGGAGACATATGGTCTGTTTGGAGGGCAGTTGGACATGCAGTGGGCTCCAGAAGTGCTACTTGTACCTGCCTGCATCTCTCTAGATGAGCTGGTGCAAGGGAGCAAACTCCCTCCTGAGCTTTGCCTCTTGGCCCTGTCAGGGCACAGTTCAGACAGTTACATTTCATGTAAAAAAACCCCACCCAACTAAAAAACCAACATACCCACAAAACAAGCCAAAAAAGCAACCACATCCTCAAATCTGTTATCTGACTGCAATTAAAAGAATATATAAGCGGTTACTTACCAAGCTAAAAAGGCCTCAACTTTGGCAGTGACCTGTAATTCACAAAGACATACCTGGGTTTGAATTGCTCCCTGTGCTGATAGTGCCAGGCAATAAAGAGGCTTGCCAATATGTGTAGTGGGAAGGTTCCTCATGAGTCACAGTTTGGAAGTAAGAGGTGTTTCATTAAGAAAATAAAAGCAGTGTCCAAGTTAACTGTTCTCTTTCCCTATCTATGGAGCACTTGGATTCTTTAAATTTGTGTTCTGAGGGAAGAGAATTTCAAGACTAGCTAGATTCTCATCTGGTAACTGTCATTTATATATTCTATGTGTAGTGTACTCCTGTGTAGTTCAAACACAGCCAAATGATACATCTCTCTTGGGTAGCTGCACACAGCACTCAACTGCCCTACAGCCTGTCCTTCAGCTAAATATGTAAAGCTTCAGATCCAAGGCCTATTATTTTCAAAGCCCTCTGTATCTCTGATTTTTGTTAGAATTTTTCTGTATAATGTTTTTGAAAGTTGTACATCTTTAAATACCCAGTTTTTAAACCTTGATGCACTTAGTGGTCACTTTGGCTTCATTTGTAGCAATAGAGCAATGTGATTTTCAGGCGATATCCAGCTCAACTACCTGAGGTCCTTCTGTTTTAAGTGTTCTTTTCCTTATAGGTTGTTAAAATATAAAATGTTACTGCATACTCATGAGGTGGCACTAAAATCAGCTATTTATTAGATGAGTGCCCTGATTGGTTTAATCCAAAATAGATCTGTCAAGAAATTAATTAAATCAATATTTGAATTGCTAAACATTTCTCCTACAGAGCCATAATTATGTATTAGAGAAGCAATAGAAATGTGAGTCTCTTGGATTTGGCTAATACATCCTTAAGTCTTACTACTGTTTTCTTTAATGCTAAGAGATTACTACCAGTTTTTCAGCCTCAGGGATCTTGCTTTCCCCTTTGCCATGAGCAAATAATTCAAGTGCTATGTGGTAAGTTATTCCTCTAGTAGATTCTGATCTGAAAACGTTAATTTGTTCATGTAAGAATTTGAGCCTTCCTTATAGCAGGAATGTAGTCTCAGCTCCCTTTATTGTTTTCTGGATTTTCTGGAAATAATGCTTCCACCTGTAATCTCTGGCTTCATGAATATCCATACAGTTACTTGGCCTTCTGTTCCTGTTCTCTGTGCTGCCCATGGGAGAACAGCAACAGGGCAGAGCTGCAGGCTGTAGTTTGCACTAAGCATGCAGCTCTCCAGGTGGAATAGATGAGGGCTCTTGCTTTAGCAAAGGCAGTCTTGCCAGATACTGCTTTTTAAAATAAAAACCACACAAAACAAACCCCCAAAACTCTTTATTTGACTCATAATAACAATCTTACCAGTCTCCTGGTCATGCATATGCCAGCCATTTGTTTGGGTTCAAATAATTGTTGGTAACCTGTCAGATTTTAGTGAAGAGTGGATATACATCCCCCAGGACAGCTGCCAGCTTTCTGCAGCATAGGCCCTGTCCAGACAGAAATAATAAATCTTTCAAAATGATTAGCAAATACAACTTTACACTTATGAGTAGAACTTTATTTCCTCTTGGAGACCTGCCCAGTGGTCTTGGCTGATATGGTCTTGAACTTCTGTTCAGGTATCTTAGTCCTGAGATTTTGCTTCTGAAGTGCCCACATGTTTGACTCTTTTTTTTTTTCTTTTTCTTACCACTTTCAGAATTTTAAGAGGTTTTTTAAGAGGCAGGTTTTTGCAGTTTTTGTGTATTCTTTCAGTTTTTTAAGACGGACTAGATTCTCATTTTAGGCAGAATTCCTTGCGGACAGAACTTGAACCATATTGGGATTGTCAATGGCTACCAGGCCTCCCTTTGCATTTACAGATATCTGCAGTCTGGGCGGGCTGGCTGGCTGACTTTTTACTTGCTTTTTAAAAAAACAAGATTTAAAAAAAGTGGTGTTCCTCTCCCTGTGGTATGTTCATTTTAATGAGGTTGTTGTTTGAGAGGGGAGTACTTTTTCTGAGAATTTCACCTCCCAAATTGTTCATTAATCTGACAAAGGCCTTGCTTCAGTCCTGTGCTATAGCCTTTATTCCTGCTGCATACAACTTCATCTGCAGATTTTTGCTTCAGCAATAAATCTTTCATGTGTTCTGCTGTACTGAAATTAGTCCTTGCTTATCGCTTTTCCCCCTTTGGATTTTGGTGATTTATAAATCTTTGTTATTTTGGCTGAAATCTCCAGTGTTTTAGTTGTCTCTCTTGGCCCTTGTGCAGATTGGAGAGAGTTGCCCGAGGACACTGGGGCTGTTCCTATCTCCCTGCACGTGCAGTGGTGTTCCAGTTAATAACATGATGTGCAGAAAATTAGATGTTTTCCTAGATCTTGATACATATTTTTGGGTAGCAAAGAATTGCATTGTTGCAGTTGCTAAAAGAGCTTTCAAGGGGGTAGCTACTTTTTTTTCTGTTAATATTACTGGATATTTTGCGTTTCACTGGCAACTGACTTCATGTGTTACATACAAGTGTTACTCAGTGTTGTGTCACCCCCAGCCCTCCAAATGCCTGAAAATTGACTCTGAAAGAACATTTTCATTACAGGTACTGCTGGCATGCAGGTTTTCCCTTCCTTGTTACTATAGCGAATATTTTAATGCTACTTTAACTGAAATATTAATTCTGTCTAGTATTAGAAATAAAGTATTATTTTAGAGGGTGATGATTTAATTCTTCATCTGTGAAAGAATTCCTTGGCGATAAATAAAGTTGATTTTTAAGTGGATATACATGTGCACAGTAAATAAGTTGGAATTGCAAAAGATGTAGAAAATGGAAATTGGAAATAGTAGAATGCTGTGAAAGAGATCTGAACATTACAGATTTGGAAAATTGAATAAGTCTTCCAAGAAACACAAGACTGGTATTCATTTATCAAAATGACTGTTTTCTAATATCTGCATGTGAATAAGATGCTGAATTGACCAAAATAAATCCATGATTTTTCCTTGTTCATTGAATGAAGTCAAAATGAACTGTTGTGAGATAAGTACACTGCCACATGACCCTGCTAGGCTGAAAACTGTACTGATTCTGATCAAGAGATCAAGGAGCTCCTCAAGCTTCTCAAGTGTAATTTTATTTATTTTCCTGTAGTGGTTAGGTACATAGAGAGCCTTGTGTTTAGGCAGTGCAGCACCCGTACCTTACCAGGATGTATCCAAGCTAGAAATGGAAACGACAAATTTTCACTGCTTTGTGCTTTGCTGTGAATGACTGTCAAGAATGATTTGATTTTATTACTTTCTTAAACAGATGAAATGCACTTTAAAATTGTATAGAAGTTACTGATAATTTTGTGCAGATCCCACTGAATATGCAGCATATGTGGGAATATTTGGGGAGCTGATTGCCATCAGTCACTCATTTAATTTTTCTTAAAAATGCAAGTTATTTTGTGTTCTGTTCAGAAGCAGTGATGAACTTCACAATATTTAGGTTGCTGTTTCTGTTGGAATCATCAGGGATACTGCCATTGCAACTTTAGTGTACTATATTCTAACCACTGTTTTTCTCTGTGCTTTGATGCTGATATGATCTCTGCTTTGAAGCCGTGCTGTACTTGAGTGCCAGCTAAACATTGATCTTCTCTTGTTCTGGTCATGCTGATAGATGAGCCTACTGATGAGGGCGTTAGTCCTAAATAGTCCTTTAATATTTGGTGTACAGTTATCTGATACAAACATTTATTAAAACAGCAGTTTAAACTTCTATTTTTATCCAGTTTGATTTTTCAATAGCGATTTTGTTACTATGTTTTATCATTTAATTTGCCATCCACTGGAATGACAGTGCCATGTTGGGTGCAGCTCAGGCCTGTGTTCTAAGGACTGTGCTTTTTATGGGAGCTTTTTTATTTTTATCTGGTTGTGTTGAGACAAAGTGGGGCAGTTAGCAGAGAAAGCTGTTCCTGGTGTCTGGAGATGAAAATCTTGAGAATTAGACCTGTGTGGGGGAGACTACATAACATAAGGCTGCTAAATTTTTATCCTTAGCATGCAAGAGTAACACTCAGGTACTTGCCAGTGTGAACTGAAGCAATTGAGAGTTTTAGTTAATCACAGAAATGGAATTTTTAGACTAAAAAACATCTTTAAGTGGTGATTTTTTCATGAACTTCAGAAGGAGCACTGAGATCAAAATTAAGGCAGATGAACTAAGCTGACATTCTCATTGCTTTCCTGTTTCTCACTCTTAAGCTGTTCTGCGCTGTAGGGAGCTTTTCTTACATTAGTCTGCGTGGGATTTGGTTTTGTTAGGAAAGGCAGATCAGAGGGAACGACATGACTGAGTTTCAGATTTTCCTATTCTTTATCCCACAAGTCCAAAGAGAAAATCTAGAATTTAATTGAGCAATGCTCTAGTGGTCCAGCTGCAGAGATTTCTTAGGTTGCCTTAGTTCTCAAAGCCTGATGCTTTTCAGCAGCAAGTTGGTACCCAAGCCCATTCAGGTCTACAAGGCTCATATGGGAGGTGAACTCCATCAAAACCTTAAAAAATAGTAAAGTTACAGTGAAAAGGTGCAAATGTTCTTTTCGCAACTTAGCATAGTTGTTTTTACTGCAATCCTAATTAAAAGGCATGATGTGTTACATGGTAGTGCTATGTTTTCCAGGCTAGTAAATTCAAACAGCTTATTTCTGAGGATGCGATTATTTGGGAGCTTTATTACTGAAAAGCCATGTTATATTTTTTTCCAAAACTATATTGATTTTAAAATAGGAAACACCCGATGTTAAAATTCTGAGTTTCTGGGAGTCTCATAATTTTTACTTTCAATTCCACTTTGTGTCGCCCAACTTTTTACACTATGGAAATGTGAAAACTCATAAGGTTAGGCAAACTTCTGCTTCTGTACTATGATGCAGATTGTGTCAGAAAAGAATACTGAATACATGTCTCAAACAGCTGTGTTCCCCTGTCCTGTGCTAGTTCAGGCTTTGGTATTGCCCTCTGTGCCTGGCAGTGCATTTTGTGTGTGTCTGCACCCATTCTCAGAGCATTCAGGTTAAACTTTGTGTGTTTTTATACTTGAAAAATGCAGTTGACATGTACACCCCCACCTATACAAAGCTGTTCTTTTCTAAATACTGTTCAGATATGTTCTAAACTTTATGGATATTTTTCTAAAATGGTGACAAATCAAGAAAACCAGTATGAACTGGCAATTGAAATTTTAGTTTCATGACCTTTCACACTGTGTGACGTATTTTCTGTAATCAGGCAAAGGCAGATAGATACTTGCCTGTACTGCATACTGAAGTGTTCAAGCTTCTATAAATGATGGAAACTATGTGGAATATAACTCTCCATGTCCAATATATATCATCAGTACAGAGAAACACTTCCAGTTGGTTTCAACAAGTTTTTGAATTGCAGTTTAAAACAAAGCTCCTGAAGGCCAAGTTCTCCCCTTTGCCCCACCATCAGCTGTTGCAGGGAGCTGAGACAACATCCTTGTGCCTTTGTATCAGAAATCAGTGTCAGCAATCTCAGCACGGAGCTCTCCTTTTCCCTGCTACCTTCAGCAAATTTTCTTTTCATTCGTTTTATCCTGTTAGTGAAGATCAGCTGGTAAATACGGAAAATGCACGAGGAGCATTGGTTCCACTTCCACACTGTGATCAGCACCTTTGAGAACAGCGTAATTATGAACAGATGTAATTAATTCCTGCGGCAGATTCTGGAAAGGTCACAGTGGACTGTAGTGTACTTTGTATCATAGATCCTGAGTGAAGCTCTGATAATGCAGAGAAGCAGCACTATGTGCAGAAAGATCTCAGCATTGTTCAGGTCCGTTAATTCTCAAAAGGGATATGCTCTTGTCCAAGTTTCCCTGTAAGGATAAGGGACTTGGAAATTGAGCACTTCCATCTGGCTGTGTGTGACTTCTGTATGACACCAGTAAGAAGTATCTGCTTCAGCTTTCCACATAATTTATTTCAAGGTTTGTAAACCTTTAAAAAAAAAGAAAGCCAAACCCACAACCAAAACTGAAATTGCTGATCTTTTTCTCTTGAATTAGAGGCAACAGTTAAAAGGAGATTTGTAAGGACTGTGTGTGATTCTAGTTAATTAGAGATGCCAAACTTTCAGATAATTGTTACATCTGTGGAAGAGAAGGGATTTATTATGGGGGCAGAGTCACCATTCACAGCCTATTTTGCTAATAATACACCAAGTTCCAATGAAGCCAGTTTTTATTCTTCCATTTTTGTTTTATGTCATAACAATCAATTATCATCAGCTCAGCTGAGAAAAGCTGGTTTGCTCTCCTGAGCAGCCATGGGGATGTTCTGGCATCCTCTGAACAAGGGGGTTTGGAATTTTATTCTTCCAGAATCATTGGATGGGAAAGGACTATGGGTATTATTTTATGCTTGGTCCCATGCCCACCACAGGTAAGTGTGTGTGTGTATACAGATAAAATCGTCTTGTCTGAGGTGCTGGAATGCTTGTTACATCGTTGTATCACTGCCTGTTACGTGGGTCATCAGAGTTTACTTAAGTTGGAGGTAAGGCTTTAGATACTCTTCTTCATAGATTTTGAAAGCAGCTATAACAAATGCACATGGTCGAGACTGCCTGCCCTGGAGTGGCATTCCATTCGAGGCAGGGGCTCAGGGCCCGGGTTCCCATTTGCAGAACAGAACCAAGTGGGAGCTGCGGATGAAGGCTGTTCCTCCACCCTGTGCACAGGTACCTGTGGCACCTGCACGTGTGCACTCGCTCTCACAGCTCCTGCAGCCAGCACGTCTCTGAGCATGTTCTGAGATTAATGTACTCTTCCACAGCTCATCCTAATCACAAGTGCCAATTTTACTTGAAAATTCACTCAAGACTGAAGGAGGTCAGTTCTCCACAGGAATCTCACGTGAATGGGCAAAAAGTCTCAAACACAGAGCAAGGTCCTTCCATTAAGTATTTTTCAGAACTGCACAATACATAGATACACCTAAAAACCACTGTTCCTGCCAGGCACTCCCCATAAATTACCTGATGCTCTGTCTTGGGGCTGGGTACATGGGTACATTTGCTTAGTAAAAGCTGATGTATTGTTATAATAAAAATAAAGGGTTTATAAATATTTTCCTTTTTTTTTAACAACAGCTACAGTTTAGAATTCTTTTGTCCTTTTTTTTGTCCTTTTCCTGGATTCTCCTTTAGCAAGGTAGGACAATCAACCACTCTGAAATAAATATGACTGAAATTTATTTTATATATCATTTGTTACCTGTTAAGATTCCATTGTCTTGGAATGGAACATGTTGTTTTCTTAGATAAAGCTCTTTCAGCAGCCTCCCACAATTTGGTTCCTCTGTATTTTTACCCATGTCTGTGTAATGAAACAGCAAGAGTAAATCCAAACACTTTTTTCCACAGACAAGTACAGTTCAAAATGTACATAATTAAAATTTTATTAGAGAGACACTTTGGTCTAGGTAAGTCCTGTTACCCTAGACTGTTTTTCATTCACTTGACATTCTTTTGTCTCTAGCAGCTGTAAATGGATCAGTACTTTCAGCATGCATGTTAATAATGTCCCAGATAACTGCTACATTTGAATTTGGTGTTACTATATCTCCTGAAAGAGCAGTTAAGTCCACAAAATACACTTGCAGTTCCAGTTCTTTCCTGAAGTCCTTTTCACTTGTTACCTGAAAAAGGTAATTTCCTCACATCTGAGTTTGCCAGTGGTCCGTGAAGCCAAGGCTTCACCCACAAAAATTTCATATCCTTGGGTATTAAAACCTGTTTTATTCAGGTACCACTTTGGGCAGGTACAAATGCAGCACTGAACTCACCCTGTATTTTCAGTCTCGCAACACTGGTGATTTCTCACTTGGAATTACCATTGTCTCCCTCTTCTCTGGATCTCGGGACTGCTGGCACAGCTCAGCTACCAACTGTGTCCCCTAAGGTTCACATGCTGGTTATGGGCTGTTTCAGCAGCTTAGAAATCAGTGCTTACTTTTAGACTGGTAATGGAATCTCACTGTCCAAAAAAAAAAAAAAGGTGTATTACTTTATTCCTTATCTTGTTTGGCTGCTGTCACTTGTTACTGATTTTTAAAGCAAATTTAGCTCCTTATGGAAATTACTGTTAACTGGTTATTTCTTGACTTACAACATAAGTAGCAGAAAATGTTAGTCCTCTTTCCTAGGATTACTCAATATGCTGAATACTCTGGGTAAAACATTTGTGGTTTCTTTGACAAGGTCTTCTACCTGCACGTGGAGAGCCTGTATCTTATTCCATGTAACAAATAACAGTAATTATATTAAAACAGCTTATGTTGAACAAATACTTTTATTTACAAGAGTATATGTGAGTTTTAAAATAAAAAAATGAAACAAGTCTACTTTCAGTCTTCAGCCTGCTTTAGCTTAAGTCTCCAGCTTGACTCATTTGGCTTTCTAGTTTGAAGATCAGATCTGTGGCAAAATGGTAATAATCTGGTAATTTGGTGCCAATCTCAGCACTGGAACACACCTGTCATAGCTCAGTCTCTTCTTACATAGAAGATATTATATCCAAGTTCAACCATGCCCCCAATCAGCAAGGCCCAGAGTGGGATGAACACGTAGGCCAGTTTCATAGTGGTGAATCGCTGCAACTTTGCACACAGGGCGAGGCAGAAGGCCAATTTCAGCAGCATTGCAATGAGGTACCAGACTTTTTTCTTCATGTTCTGGGAGCCATTGCGAGGGTCAAAGCCAGACTTGCACCGTCCAGCCATTTTTACAATTAACATAACTAGAAGAATTGTATCAAATATCCACACCGGAATAAAAATGAGGAACCAGTTCCACGGTGCTTTCTCATCCAACTTCAGCACCAGCATGATCAGGAAGAGTAATGTAAAAAGCCATGTCAGCAGCACTCTTTGTGCCAGGGACATTCTCATTTAAACAGCTTTGAGAGGAAGTCCTTCGCTGTCAGCAACCACCTAACAAAACAAAAGGGGGAGGGAAGGCATAAAAAATTGGCACTACACCATTAGACATATTCCCTAAAGGAGACTAATTCCTTGCTCTTGCTTTCCCGCTCCTAACCTCACCCACGTACTGCTTCCTAGCATTTTCATAACTCCCATGTTATGGAAGCTGAAGAGTGTTTGTTCCAGTCCACCATTTCCTTGGAGTGCCTTAAGTCAGCTGTGTAACTGCCTTAATCTAAATTTGTTCTGTGAAACAGAAAATTGTTCTGTGTACTTGAATTTTAACAAGCTGTCAGGCTCACGTAGGGATTTTTGAATGCTAAGAATAAGTTTAGATCCATTTTCCACCAGTACTGAGGCACTCATAGCTAACACTTGAAAACAAAACATAACAACGCTCTCTGTGTAACAAAATAACCACAGTAAAATGTGAACCAGCACAAAGGAGCACAGAAACCCTGGGAGAGATCCTGCAGTTTGCAGAGCTGCAGCTGAAGTGACCTGGGCTCAAACTGAGCCAGTGAGCTCTGCCCAGCTTTCTGTCAGCCAGCAATCTTGAAATTACTAAAAGCTACAGATAATGTTTGCTTTTTGGCAGGTATCTCAAGTGTTCAGACACTGGCTGACAGGTTTATTGGCTGGGTAGGATATTTAAATTTCTCTGTAGGCATGATGAAAGAAAAACAAGACAAATGTCATTACAGTCATAAAAGTTAAGTTTTTATATTCCTAAGTGGAAAGTTTTTACCACTACATCTACCAAAAGCCTTTCACTACCAGTGTAAAAAACTGAAGTGTGAAGGACTGTCATCTTCCTCTAGATTTCATGCTACAAAAATGAGTAATTTTTACCAGTGAAATGGTGCTCAAATAGGTATTTTAATTATTTTTAAAATTTGAGTTAAATTTTTTAGTAATTCCCTTTAGAACACTAATAGTCTTTCACCTGAAATGAGAAAATGAGCTTTGATTTGTTCCAGACTACAAAAACACTTGAATTACTGAAGGTGTGATGTTATGTTCTGAAGCATTGAATCCTCAGCACCAGATGCTGAGGGAAGGACAAGAGCTGCTTCCCCTCTGTGCCCCCCATACCCAGAAGCTGCTGCTGCTTCCTCTGTGTTATTACCAATGCACACATCATCACCTGATTATGGCTGCTGAACTCACCCAACAAGCAGAAATCTACTGTCACCTTTTTCTTTTTAACTGGGATTGTTTTTTGCCAGATTATTTGAAGTTGAACAAATTCTGGGCTCAGATAAGATTTGCTACTGGAAGCAGAGAAGTTAAAGCTGTTGTCTCAACTGGTTATGAGATGACCTGCTACCTTGCAGTGAGGAGATAACAATTTTGTACATCCCTAAAATCATCCTACACTTTAAATCTGCATCTTCTGATACAGAGTTCAACAGAGCTACTATTATGTTCAGTCTGGGTTTGAGGTTTGGATGGATTTGATTTAGTGGATAGCAGTAGGATTTCTTGTAAGGAGAAGATCCAGTTTTGCTTAAAATAATCTAAATTAGAGTTGCAGTCAGTACATCCCCTCTTTGTTTTGGGGCTGACACTTGTCCAAAGCAGGCCATTTCTCTGAGCTGAACTAGAAAAAAAGAAAAAGTTTAAAATAGGATATTGTAGTTTTGCTTTTCAAAGTCTCAGTTCTGCTCAGATCACCAAAGGGTCTGGTGAAAGCCAGTTCCTGACAGGATGAAACCAAAACCCCTACCATTCTCTTCCTTAGGGAAGAGGTGAAGTTCAAAGCAGCACTCAAGGGTTAAGGGGACAAAAAAACTGGAGGAGGTTTAGATAGCATTGTTTTCTCTTGTTACAGAAACAAACCTAAACCAGCTGACAGGGGTTACAGAACAATTACTATGTCTGGCCTAAAGCATTTACAGTATTTTGAAAACACTTCCAATATTCTCAAGTGCATGTCTGTGGCTAAAGTGAAGAGTCATGATCTGAAATCAAGTTTCAACATTCTTTTCATGAGGATGTTTTTCAAAACCAGTTCTAGAAATGCTACAAACACTACAAGAAGGAGACTCTTATTAGCAAACTGGAGAAAGCAGAAACCAAACAGAAACAGACTGGAAACTTGGGTCTGAAAGGAAAAAGAAACTCAACACTCTTAGAAGTATCAGGTTATCAGATACTCAAAGAAGGTGCTATCACCTGTCTCTGGAGGAAACACAAAGCTACTGAAGATGTATTACATAGGGCTACTCAATCTGAAGGTTGCTCACTTGAAAATACTTTCAGTTTGCTAAGAACGACTTTGCAACAACTGGAAAAAACAGGCTGAAAATTCAGCATGGGAAGAAGTTACGCTGCCTGTCTCTGACCTAATAGATGTTACTACCAGATTGGGCAGGACTGCAAGGCTCCAGTCAGTTTTAGAGGTTTTTAGATGAAAACTCAAGAAAATCCAAGTGTACTTTTGAGGTCTTAAGAGTTCAAGTGAAGAAAGCTACCAGATTTTGAAGGCTGCAAGCTGGATATAGAGCTGACATAACAATGAAGGGTTTGATTACATGGAGCATTTGATTATCCCATGATGAAAGAAAGATGATGGGCAGATTCTTTGCTAGAGTCCAGCAATTCCAACAAGATGGATGACACTGGGAAAAGGATGCAGCTGTGCTACAGGTCTGAACTGGCTCTTCAGTGAGAACACTGATGGGATGCGATGTCAGTATGAAAATAAAAAAGCTCTTGACTCCTATTATAGGACTACTATAATTAGGGAATGAAAATTTTCAGCGAGGAGAAACGATCCAAGGAGCATCACTGACCTTGGTGGGATGATCTGCATAACGAGGATATTATGATAGCTAATTCTGTACTGTTTAGAAGAAAAAAATAAAGAGGCGGGCATCTTACACATGACACTCAGCTCAGTAGAAATGATAACATGAACCTACACATTTAGATTTAAACCTTGAACATTGCCTAAAATAGTCCTGAAATTCGTATTATGGTGAAACCATATTAAATAGAACCCCAGTTCGATTAGACACCGTTTTAGAGCCCAGTCCCCGATCGTATAGGTAATTTAACACTTGGAAAGAAATACTGCGGTAGGCCCCGTTTAAAATCCCATTTAAACACAGCTTTGGATTCGCAAACTCGGCCTCTCCCTCGGCCTCACGCCAGGCCCCGCTTCCCTGGCCGTGCCAGAGGTCCCCGAGGCTGAAGCCCCCCTCGTTGCCCATCACCTACCGCAGATCCCGGCGCATTCCCTCGTCCGCGGGGCCCGCGCTCAGCTGAGGGGGCGCCGAGCCCACCCCTCCCGCTCCGCCTCAGGGAACAGCCCGCCTCCCTCCCCCGCCCCGCGCCTGCTATTGGTCAGCGGGAACGCGCGTCCTGCCGCCCTCCACTTTCATTGGGCGACGGCGACGTCGCTCAAATTTATCCCGCCTTCCTGTCCTCAGCCGTCGGTGACGCCCCTCGAGCTCGGGTCGCCCTCCCAGCGGGAGGCAGGTCAGCCTGGAGGCCCGCCCCCGCCGCCAATTGGTGAAGGGGCTGGCTGTCACAGCGGCCTCGCCTCTGCCCCGCCTGTCCGTCAGGCGTAGCCTCGCCTCCCTTGCGCTCTCGTTGGGCAATG
>VXBI01013418.1:1004014-1165436 GCA_013397375.1 Toxostoma redivivum | reverse complement strand
GGTCCGAGCGCGGCTCCGAGCGGCCCCTTGCCCCCAGCGCCGCGGACCCGCATCGGGTTCGGCCGGGCAGCGGCCGCGCCGTCCCGGAGCCGTCGGTGCCCGGGCTGCCGTGTCCTCCGCCGCCGGCGTCAGTGCGGGCGGCAGAGGTGCAGGTACGGTCCGGGGCCCTTCCCGTGCCTGGGGCTCTGCTTGCCCGCTCCGGCTCTGCTGTGAGGCACCTTCTCTCCGCTGAGCTGCTTGAACGTACCGTGAGCTGCCTCAATGCCTGTGTCAGGTCATAGAACGTGTTTTCTGCTTCCCTTTAAAGGTTTAAAGGTTTAGCATCCTCGTGTTCGTCTCTGACCTTGTCTCTTGTGTTTTACATGTGTTCGTGTTTTCTTTTTCTTTACCCTTTTGTTTTTTTTCTTCCCTTTTCCACCCTGAAACAGTGGCAACCTGACTGCAGTTTATCCTTGATTTTCCGTTTGGGAATCAGAAATGTTAGGGAACTTATCATCACTCAAAACTTATGCTGTCACATTCATTTTCTTGGTGTTTTACTTGCTGTCTTTTTTTGTGAGAAACAAAGGAGCTGGGGAATATTTATCCCACAGTACTAGAACTGACCAGGTTACTTTTACTTCTGTTTCTCATACTTAGCCTCTGAGTGAGTGTTACCCAAGTGTATCAGATTCATTGAAACTTTGAGTCCATACTGTCAAGCTCTGTGCCTGGTATTTTGCCTTTTATTGCTTTTCCATGTTACTGGTCACTTGAAAAGTAATGCTACTCAGTCTTGCGTTTTGTTCCAAATTTGCCAGTGTGTTATCCATCTGTCATATAATTAACTGGAAAAAGCAATTAATTGGAAAACCTGACTTGTTGAAAGTACTTTAATTAATGTTCTGAAATTCTTTGTGATGAAATGTTCCTACAGAAAATGCAGCTTATCTTACAGTTTGGATACACGAGTTTTCTAATAGAATGAGACTACATACAGTGTGTCATCAGTAATTTGTCTGCTTATATCTTCCTGTTGATGATATTAAACAGATGGTGTATCTGTTTTATCGGGGAGAAGTGCATCACTTGAAATAACCTGTTAATCCTAGTAAGTGAATCCTTATATCTTCAGCTGCACTTGGATTGGTCAGTAAGCAGCAGAAGGATGTATTTCTGTTACATATATTACTGCTTGGCATCAGACTTTCTGTTTCCCTGAGGTTAAGAGGCTAAAAGTGTTCTGTGAATAAATCTCTGGGTTATAAATAGCTGTATGCGTTTGGCTATTTTTGTAACTCTAAAGTTTTGGTGATCTTCTTTGATTTGCTTCTTTGCTTGTGACTCCCTGGAAAGGATGATCCTTTTCTCAGAAGTCTTATTTGTGTTCCAGTAAGGTTTTAATTAATATTTGTACACACATCACCTTGATGGACTCCATTGTACAGTGTTTGCAAGCAACTTTCATTTCTGAAGGTGAAGGTTGAGAGCAGTGCTTGGAACTTGTGTGTTTTAGATCCCAATCCATGTTTGAAGTGGAATGTTTGTGCAGTTAAATGTTCTGTTGCTATGTTTTACTACCAGTGTGTTTTTATTCTGGATATAAATATTACAAAGGATAAAACATGAGCCTGAGTCACCAGAAAAAGAATTCGGAAACTTAGTTGGTTTAATTCAATGTTTGTACTATAATTTTTTCCTCTTATGTTGTGTGGAATGTGGCATACAAATAAGTTGTCAGTAATTGTTGGGAACTCCATGGAGCATTTCAAGTATTCTTGTAGTACTGGATTTCTCCCAAAACAGAGTGGGCTCAGCTTGTCTCAAAAAGTTGATCCCAGCTGTATCCATAGCTGCCGGGCATTGGTGTGAATTCTGGGAGAAGTCAAAGTCCTGTAGGAAATAGGAAACAGTATTGGTTTATATTACAGGGGGGGCATAGGTGTGTTAAAGAATTCCAGTCAACCTTGTTTGAGGCAGTTGACCAGGCAGTGAGGGGTGGAGTGCTCTTGAACAATGCTGTTCCTGTCACAGCTGGCAGGGGTCACTGGAAAGCAGTGGACTTTATTTCTTTCCTAATTTTCCAAAGAGACATATACTGTCTTCCTTGCCTTTTCTATGTATCTGTCTTTACTTGTTTCTAGTAGAAATATTGTTGAAGAATTTTTTTTGCTTTTCTCAGGAACCTTCTCAGTGAGAATGATAACAGTCAAAGATTGGGGTTTGGGTTTTCTTTTGTGAGGAAGTTCTTTTCATAATAAACAGTGTTGTTTATGGATTCATCATCAGACAGTTTATGTGGATTTTTAGTGAGATCACTTATGGGCACAAAGCTTGTACAATTGCTTTCTTCGTCTGTCTTCTCCCATTTGAGTCACTTCTTGCTCAGATGATGAAACCAAAGTTAATAGCAACTGAAAGACATTAACTACCTGCACTGTGACAAATTTTTATAAAACTTTTGACAGGTAGTGACCTAAATTAATATTCCTGCCCAAAAAAGGCAGTCATAATTGAGTCCCTCCGTTCTCCAAGAACTGAACAACTGTTGGGCAGTCTATGTGCTAAGCTCTGAGCCATCAGCAGTAGCCTATTTCAGCTGGCCCAGCCAAACACTTTGGGATAGTTTTTATGATGGGTGGGGGGCAGGAAAAATATTATGGGTGGGGTAGAACAAGACAATAGGGAGCTGTGGGACAGTGGTGAAAGCAGGCAGACTTAATTGCTTCTGCCCACAGAGCAAGATAGGCCTGTTTTTTGTCTAATGTTTTTTTTTTTCTTTTATGAAGGAAACAAAGCAAAACTTTTGGGTACCTGTCAGAGGTACTTCTGCATTTGGCTGTTCGAGGACAGTTGACCACCACTTACTCAAAGATCTGTAGTGGTGTGAAAAGCAACAGACTTTGAAAGCTTTAAATGTCATGTTTTCTGCCTTGAGTTTACTGTGCTGTTATTCATAATGATCCTTCTTTATGGGTGCAGAAGAAATGGTTAACTATTTGAAGAAATTATATTCGAATTTTTAAGGAGAACCTGAAGAGCTTAATAAATTGCCGCAGGGGGAAAAAAGAGTTAATACTAATTAGAGCTATCATGTATTGCTGTGTAAGGTTTGGGTATGCTCTATATGTAATCATAGAATAATTTAGGAAAGGTCATTGAAAGTCATCAGTCTGGTCCAATCCCATCTCAGAACAGCTTCAAAATTAGAGTAAATGTATACATATAGAGAGATAGCCATTGTGTTGTCAGGAAATTTGGAAATACAGCTTGTGTTTGTGGTGGATTTTTTTTTTTTTTTTAGCTGAAGGGCAGGATATCAGGGAGTTTCTAGAACTATTCTCTTCTTAATCTATGCATCTGAAGAGGGCTTTTTTCCAAATTTGTTTCTGCAGGGAATACATGTAATGCTTAGTATTTAATTCTTTGCCCATTTGAGGTGGTCTCGGGTAGATGTTCTCCAAAGAGCCTAGATGGCTTTCTGAAATGAGTCCAAGCATTGGACTCCTATTTGCAAGTAATTTATGGTTCTGTTCTTAAAAATAAAATACAGCTCCAGAATGGGAGAAGAAATTAAAGCAATACCACATCAATCGTGAAATCGTGCAAGTTTTGCATTTTGGAAGTTGGCCAGCGCCAGATGCTTTTGGGGTTTAGGTGGTTGGCAGATGCTGGCTTGGCAGCTAAACACTCTTCGTGTTGATCTGTCTAAGGGACAGTTTGTTCTGTGTATGGCTCATACTTTCCTTGGTATTTGTTTCTGGCTGTTGTGGGGTCGGATTCAGGAAGGTGTTTGGATGGCTGAATACAGCCCAGTGATCTCCCAGTGATGCTTTCTTGCATCCTGGGTTATGAAGCTTGAGATTCCCTCACATGTGTGTTTATTTTTTTTCTTTATTGTTATTGCGTGTTTAAATAGCTGCTTTCTTTTTGAATGGGAGTAAACTCTTGGCTTCAGTGACTTCCTGTAGCAGTGAATTTAACAGTCTGTGTGTTGTAATGTAATATTTCTCTGTTAAAAATGGACTTTGCTATCCTCTCGGCTTAGTTAATAAATGAAGTTGCCTGTATTATTGGGAAGCTGTTGTTTTCTTGATTCTTTTTACTGTTTTTCTCTTGAAGTCTCATTTAATTTATTATAAGGCCTTATTTTTCTGTTCATGGTTGCGTGTTTCAATAGGGGAGTCGTTCAAGTGATTGGTAATTCATAGCCTTTCTTAGGACCCCTCCCCCAATACTTTAATATTCTTCTCCCAATAAAATAGGTGTATTTCAAGTCAGATTGCACAGGTGATCAACAGAGCTGTAGTTCTGTGTTCTCCTTGTTGTTCCCTTTTTATTCAGGTCTCCCTGCTCTTCTGACTGTAGTATATTGATGGAAGAGGTCCCTGAGCTGCTAAAGTTCCTTTCTGGATTTGAGATATGGGTTCTTAAGGCTTTGAGTTGTGTTCATAGTTCACTCCCCCTGCCTTTCCTTACTGATAACGTTGACATGGTTGATACTGAATTCTGTTTATTTTGCCTTTTCATTATTAAAGTTCATACATATTCTTAAGCTTTGCTAGTTTAAGATTGCCATCTAGAAAAGTTGCTGCTTCAGATTTTCTTTTCTCCTTTGCAGTATAAAAGATAAATATAGTGAGAACTGCTGAACCTTTTTACAGAAGCTTAAAATTTGGAATAATAGGACAAGGTTCAGTTCACTCTATTTCAGAACTTAATTTAGGCAGTACTTCATAAAAACTGTCATCTACTGGTCCAAATAGGAGGAAGAGAGGGGAAATAGCCCTAATTAATCGAGATTATTGTGTTACTGGTGTTTGAGAAGGCTTATGAGGAGAGATCCAGTGTTCAGTGTGCAGTTATTACTCAGGTACTGCAGGGTCTGGAGCTCTGCGGAGGTAAATCGTGTGAGAGCTGCTCGTGGGCTCAGCAGTGGCATCAGACCCTGGGAGCTGTGTCCTGTGCGATGGGCTCTGGGGCTGGAAGCTGTGTCTAAGGACACTGTACTGTGGTGACACTGGTTTAATGTGGTTAAAACACTTGTAGAGCCTTACAGGGACATCCTGACCTTCATCATTGGTTGTGTGAATGTGTCTTTAGGAAGAGTGCTTCTGCTTGAAGTTCTCTCTTTGGAGTTCTAGGAGCCAGCAGGAATGTGGGGCATCTCTATTTGTAAGCTATCCTTACCTGTCAGGGCCTGATAAGCAGTGACATGGTGTGTGTTCATCTTTTTAGTAAAGGTCTGATGCAATACTTACCTGGAATTTGCCATTTCTGAATGCTCTCATCCTTTAACAAGTTAGTCATCAGGCACATGTGTGCTGGATGAGACCCTTAATGTCTGCCTCTGTCACTACAGTGTGCTAAGGTATGTGAAAGCTAGTGGAACATAAGGAGAGCAGACTAGGAAAATTTAGTCTGTTTGGTTTCAGGATTAGGATGGTTCTGCATGACGAGAACAGGGATTTGTGTGCGCTTTGCCTTGGGCTAGCAAAGAATGGAAGAGCTGCAGGCCCGTGGTCTGTGATCCAGGGAACTTCTGGGCACCCGTATCAGGTGATCAACAGCCTGCTCTATGCAGACTGGATGCTGTTGTTTGTCTTCATTATCCAATTTGCTGCTGATTGCAGTGAAGAATGTTGATTCCAGATTTTGTTCAGTGTTTTGGCTGATTTTGATCTGTGTCAATGTTTGCTTTTCATAGACAACAGACTATTTGGAAGTCTTTGACATCTTTCCAAAGGTTCTTTGAAAGTCCACATATGTTCTGTCACTTGCTCTTGTTTATCAGTTAGTTTGACATGTCCAGAAATACTGATAGACTGAGACATGATCTTCCTGTGTAGAAGCTGCTGATTAGACCCTATCAGATAGTCTTTCGGGTATAATGATGTTCCATTTTTAATGATTGTTTTGAGGACCTTGCCAGATACACATGTAAGGCATGTTACTCTGCAATTCCTTGCTTGGATCACTCCAGAGACTTTTTTTTTTTTTCTAGAATAGAAGCTCAGCATTTTCAGCTGTGTTCCTGCAGAACAGTGGCTGTTAAAAGAGACAGCAGCTTTTGCCAACAGCTCAGCCACTTCATGCCTCAGCTGCTTCAAAAACTTGCTGGATAACTATTTGTAGAACATGATGCAAACTTGGTGATTTAGGAGTGGTTTTCAGCTTCCTGACTGTAGTCATCAAGAAACCACAACTCTGCTGTGCAGTGCCTGGTGACAGATAAACATGTCTTCCTAAACACAAGTCAGTATTTCCAGTGAGCAAGATTTATTATTGCTTTAAGAATCTCAAGAAAGAAGAAGGGAGTATAGCATTTTATTTCAATGTGGTGGCTATATTTGTTTGTTTGGAGAGTTTTTTCCCCCAAGTATTTATTAAGGCAGTTATATATATATATATAAAAATTAAAAACTTGGTGTTCCTTAATAAAGTTGTTACAGTTGTAAGAGCAGATGTATACGTGCAATGTTTCAGGGATTTCTCTGTATAAGGTTGCAAATGTTTAATGGGATATGTATGTGCATGCATGTAGTATTCAGTACAAAAAACAGGAATTGAAAGAACTTAGGATCGACCATGTGCTGGTTTTTATTTAATGTTTTAAGAAAGATACAGCATTTTCAGAAATGGCTTGTAGATCCAGTGTGCTAACAGCAATTACTGCATTTGGTGAGAATTTTGAAACTGACATCTCTTACAGCAGATAAGAAGCAAAATTAACTGGAGTATAGTTCCCTTTAAGGGCTTAGGTTTTTCTACTTTATTGAACAGCAGAATATGTTTAAATATTGGAAGCTTTTTGCTAATTTATAAATACCGCTGTGGGTCAAAAGTAAATTGGGAGGTGTAAAATCTTGGACTTCTCAGTTCATAGTCTTTTCCCCCCTATTTTTATGGGTAAGGTATCTATGATATTGTGTCAAGTTACTTCAAATGGAGCCATGAACCAGTTATGTAAGAAAATTAGGAAACTTGCACAGATCTTTAAGAGTCAGGGCAGAGATTCCAGAAATGGCTGCAGCAGTTGCAACAACTGCATGCAATGTTCTTTTACAAGAACCTGAAATAAATCTCAGAAATCCTGGTAGTCAACATTTTCTTGTTATTTTAGTCGGTTGTGTAATTCACTGGCAAAACAAGTATTCCTTGGGTGACAGTTATTTTATGTGGCACTTCTTTGCTTCAAATATTGGTGGGTTTGCTGTGGAAGTGACGATGGATAGTTGAGTCTACTTCCAATCAGATTTTGAAAGCTGGTTCTCACTGCATGCTCTGTGCTGTGTCTGTGATATCTTCCTGCTTTGGCTGGTGAGTGATAAAGGGCAGGAGCTCATAAGGAAATACGCAGCAGCAGAAATAGGATCAGATGCAGTGGTTTGTGGGCAGAATACTGAGGCCTGAGAAAATATCAGCTTTTCAGCATCTGACATCTTACTGGAGGCACAGGCAGCATGGATATGCTGCCAGATGTCCCTGTCTGTCATCATATATGACATGTGGGGTACATCTCTGTTCATAAAGAATAGGGTTTGACACACAGCAGCCAGCACAGGGTCTGATTCATGTCTTATTGTTGCTGCTGTTGGCCTGATGAAACAGGCCTTCTCAAACAAAAGCCTCCTGGAAATAGGCATCTAGGGATGCTAATTTTTTTTTTAATCGGTTATTTGGGGGTGATTGTATTTTGGGTTTTTCAGGTTTTTTTGGGGGGGGTTGGGATTTTTTTGAGATGGAGTGAAGAATTTTTAAATTAACTCTCATGAGCAGCATCCCAAGGAATGCTGGTATCCAGTTTTAGCAGAGTTTTTGGTCTTCCTTGGGGAAAGCAAGTATATTAATTCCTTTTTATTTACAAACTGTTATGACCTTGGGCTCAAGACAACTTGTTGGGGCTCATGAGGCATGGCAGGAAGAGAACTTCTCATGTGGGTTGCTGGATAGCATCCTTAGCTTAGCCGTGTCTGGGATTTTCTTAATTTCACTTGACTTTTTTCTTCAGCTTTGACTGCTGCAGGTTTTCCTAAGGGTAGCTGGAAGCAACATGATAAAACCTCCATTGGAAGGTGTGAACCTGGGAGTGACAAGTTTCTCATTTGCTTGTATACAATTTGCAATTCTGAAATCTTGTTTTGAGAACAGTGATGCATAGATAAAGTACTTTAAAAGAACAGTGAGTGCATTGCTTAGTATTTGATGTTCCCTTTGCAAGAATGAGATGTAGGTTTAATGGTTTACGTGTAATGCACATGAAAAGTAATGATTCTTTTGGAGCATTGCTTTAAGGCTTTCATCCTGTTCTTTGTAGCAGTGCAGAACTCTCCTGGGTTTGAGTGGAGGAAGGATGACTCCTGGTTAGTGCTGTATCTGCATTACAGGGATACCTCCCTTGGTTTGTTACATCATGACAGAAGCAGCTTTTCAGTCAACAGTGGATGCCTAATGTGACTAAGCTGTCTACTGGGCTCATTTAAACTTAAAGTATCAAATAATGTCAGCAATTTGATGATAATGTTAACTTGTATTTTGATCTTGAACCTAGAGACTGAGGGTTTTTCCTTCGTTAAAGTTGTTTTCTGGCTCTGCATGAAAAAGTATAATGCTTTAAGAGAGTTCGTGTGATACTTATGTTGCTAATAAAATTAGCAGTTTAGGCCATAGTCTTTACTGTTCTGATTCATTGTCTTTTCTTACTGTACATGCCAGGGAATCTTAGTAAAATTATGCCTGTGACTGTGAAACTGTAATTTGGAAGATCTGACATAATGGTAAAACAGTTCTATCTTGGAAAGCAGTCGAAACCAGGTTGTCGTATTCTCATAGCTTTATGTAATCACCTTTTAAAAACTGCCTTAAATTTCCTGAAGGTACTAAAAATCCATGACTTTTTAAAAAAGTTTGAGACAAAAGCAACCTATGTTTTGCTGTTTTAATTCTGATGATGTATAGTGAGCATGCGACTTCATTGCGTCATCATTCTATGAATTATAACCTGTTCTTCTATCATAACAGGTTGAAAAGGACACTCAAGTCTTGACTCAACAGTTGGATGGTGTCCTGACCATTCAGGTTGGGATTGCTATAAAGGCAACAGGTTCCTTGAAATACTTAGTGATTCACAGTGTTTACAAGCAAGGAAAGCAACTCCTTGCCTATGTGTCCTTGCTTGTATTGTATTTTTAATTATGTCCTTCTGTTAGTTGACACTGCTTAGACTTGTACATTCTTTAAAAAGCCTGTTTTTTTTTCTTTGTCACTATGGAAGAGCACAGTTTTATTCTGAACTTCTGTCTGTTCAGATTGCTTTAGAATGTCATTTAGAAATATATACATTTATGTCTAACTAGGGTCGCCAAAGCCCTGCGGATATGAGTAAAATTTCTAAATATACTTTGAATTTTTTTAAATTCTGTCTTACTCAATAAACACTACAGTACTGTGGGGCTTGCATGAGCTCTTAGCTACCTAAAGACCCCTAAATATAAATTTCTGTGGCTTTTGAGAAACTGCTAATTTGATTGTAAGGTGTATTGTGTAATATGATTATGCCCTGAACATGGAAATAACCAAGAAACCCCACCTCTGAAAAGGGATCACCAAAACTAGGTAGTCCTCTCTATTAAACTTTAAGAAAGTAATGAAGTTTTGATTAAAAAATATTGCTAGTTATTCATAGCATTAACTACGTTTGATGGAAATGTAATGCAAGCTCCGTTGAATGTTGCAGAGATATTATGATCAAACTTTTATGTTTGGATGCTCTGTCTAATCTCTGAAGTTGAGAGTATTTTTTGTGTTGCTCTTTAGTCTTCAACTAGTTAAGATTAACTTAATCTTGCTGTAGTTACTCTGCATGGGACATTGTGCTGAGTGCTAAAGCCTGTCCCTATCCTAGATGCAGGTCTTTGACATAGAACATGGAACAGAAGGGTGGGTCCAGACAGGATGAGGGGAGAAGCAGGCAGAACAGGCACTGCTCTGTCGTGCTTGTGTTTGTCTATCACCTGTTTGCATTTGTTCACTTTTACTCAGTTGATACTGATGTGCTTTAGAGCTGGGCTTTTACAGGCTGACCTCAGGGTCAATGTCAGTTGGAAACATCAATGACAGAGAAACTTGTAAGGAATATGCAAAGTTCATAATCTGCTAAAATAATTAGTCTCCCATCTTAGGTGTTCAGTGAGTGTGGGCAGATAGAGCCAGGGCTGCAGCTGAAGTGCCTTGAATTGTTTCCATCCATCCCTCACCCAGATAAGCTAGCTTCAGGCTGAGTCTATTAAAGTCATAATGTCTCATCTCACCTCATTAAACCCTCCAAAACCTAAAGACAAACTAAAAACCAAACCACAGACAAATCCCAGCTCCTGCAAGCAGAAACACTGTACAGAAATAATTAAATAAACCTTTTCACCTTTCATTACTGTGCTGTCTCAGAAATGTTTGTATAGCTCCTGAAGAAAGCATGTGATATTTCCTAGCAGAGGTATTTTTACTTAGCACACCAAACTCTGTTTTGAGACATCCATCCCCTGATTTTGTCATATTTACTTTTGTAAGCATCATCTTTGCATTTGTTTATGCAAATGTGTATGCAAATAAGCTTTAAATGCCATCAAAATAGATTCTATGGAGGATTTAATGCCAAGAGTTTCTTAAAAATATGAAAACCAAGGATAATCTAAATAACAGGCTTGTCGATAGAAATCAAATAAAGCTACTTGTTTTTATTTGATTTAGGGTTTTGTGAGGTAATTGTTTCTTGAGGCAAAGGATTTTTGAATTGAAAAGCTACTGCAAACGAAGGTTACTGCCTTTAAAATGGTTGATCCATTTTTAGCCATAGTCAACACAGTTCGAAGTCTTGGATTCATGAGTTAATGTTTGGTTTCCTGAAAAATCATTGACCTTGGAGAAAGAAATCAAGTTAATGTAGCTGTTGAGGGAAAGATTTCTGTCCAGGTTCAGCAGTTCTTTACTGCTGATAATGAGTTGTTCCAACCTTTTTGTCATCCTGTGATTAGGCTGGTAGGAGGCAGGGTGTATTGTATTTGAGAGGGGTGTTATTTAAGAGAAATAAGAAGGAATTAAAGGTCCTTCAAGATGAGGTCATGAAGGAAGGGAAGGCAAGGGTGTAAATGTGATCAGTGTCTCTTCTGCACTGGCTCCTCTGTAGCAGTGAACTGCTTTCACTGTGATTGTGTGAAAGGTGGTATGTGGAGGCCATGTGTATGTAGGGAAGGGTTTTATGTCACCTGAGTTCAGTGTAGCAAAGGATTTTTAAAGTCAAGTTTAATTGAAGATTTCCAATAAGAAGGGAAGTCCTTTTGTAAGTTTTGTGTGGGTGAGAAATAAAGGTGACCAGTCTATGGGTTATGCCAGGTTATATCAGAATCTCTCTTGGACTCCTTCCTTTATGTGATAGTATTTTTATATTTATTATGCCAATGAATTCTTAATAATTGATAGTTGCTCTTAGAAAACCAGACACTATTATCAGAAGCACATAGATCAGAAACAATTACAGATGTTGACAGAGTCATGGCTGCCAGCTTTAAGTGACTTGATGTGACTAACATGATATTTTCAACAGTGGAGAAATTGAGGTGTTTGCTTGCTCAGTTGCACCGATTGTCAGTGTTCTGATATTTCTGAAATTTTCAATGACTTTCTAAACTCTCTGAGACATTTCTTTCTCTTGAGTTGTAGTTTTATCTGAAGTTGTATAAAAGATATTGGAGTTGCACTGTTAAAAATCTTAAAAAATCTTTGTTTGGGAAACATGAGCGTGTATGGCATTATGTTTCTTAGAAATCCTCAGGTTTAGAAATCCTCCTGATACAATATCAATCCATTTGTTTGTACTACAGTACACTATAGTTTGTACTGTAGTGAACATGGTGCATGTCCAAACTAAATGCGGTGCGGTATTATTTATATCTTTTAAGTAATGCACTGTATAAAATAGGAGTATGTCCATGCACAAATCAGAGAAGAATGGACAAACAAATGTCAGTGCAGAACTGAGTCTTTGGGAGGGTCATTTTAAAAATAAATAGAATCATACTGAGTTGGAAGGGAGCCATAAGGATCATCAAGTCCATCTCCCTGGGCTTGCACAGGACAACCTCATCTATGTGGCCCTCCACTGGATGCTCTCTTGTAGCTTAAAGTCTTTTTGTGTTGTGGTGCCCAAAACTGCCCCCAGCACTGGAGGTGAGGCTGCCCCAGCTCAGAGCAGAGGGGACAGTCCCCTCCCTTGCCTGGCTGTGATGCTGTGCCTGAGTCCTCCAGGACGGGGTTGGCCCTCCTGGCTTCCAGGGCACTGCTGGCTCATGTTCAGCTTGCCACTGACCAGGACCTCAGGTCCATTTCTGCAGCTTCCCTCCAGCATCTTGCTCCCCAGACTTTACATGCAACCAGGGTTATTTTCAGGTGCAGAATCTGGCACTTCCCCTTGTTTAACGTCATATGGTTAATACCTGCTTATAAAAAAAACTCCAAACCCTGAAATTTTGGTGATGAATAATGTACAATAAAGTGCTACAAGTTACTCTAATGCTTAGATCTTTCATAAAGACACTCATTTTAATCTATTGTACAGTTTTGGTTTCCATCCCATTTGTTGAATGTTGCATTTTTCTTTGCCTTTCTTATCTGTGTAAAAGCTGTAAACAAATGTCTTTATATCAAAAGGTAGATCCCAAATAATCCTTTACTATAAAAACTCTCTACAGGTTAATAATTCTTGCTTCCTTTTACTGAAGAAACATAAGGTGTAATATTATTGTTGATACTGACAATCTTATAGTACGTGTAATATTTTTATGCAAGATGGATCTTGGAAAATGCTTGATGTATAGTTTGATGTTTGGGGAATAATGCCACTGCCAACCTTATGATGTCCTTAACCATGTCCTTGGTCCTTGCCATCAGTGAGGCCAGACTGGGGTGCTGGGTCCAGTTCTGGGCTTCCCAGTACAAGAGACACAGATACACCTGAAGGCTTTCTATGTTTTCCTTTTTGGTCGTTTGTGGATTTTTTTGTTTGTTTTGGTTTTTGTTTTTGTTTTTTTTTTCTTAACTCTGGCTGACTGATTACATGACAGAAGACTGTAAAAATTAGTTTCAAGGTACAAATATTTTACATAGGCTGAAAGTTTGGGTTTTGGTCTTTTTCTTTCATGCTGAAAACTGATTACAGAGTCATCAAAGATTCACTAATGCTATTGCTATTTGTTACCATTAAAGAAACCATACCATTCTTCCTTGGTTTTCTCTTTTTTACTTAGTTTTGGTCTGCTGTTTTCATGAGGGTATTAATTATGATTAGTGAAGTTCTTGCACTGATACTGTTTTCTCCTCTAAGTGTATCTAATAGTCTGTATTAATTTTTCTTGTATTTTATAGCATAATTATTTCTGGACTTCAAAGTACTGTGTTAGGCTGATAACTATAGGTTGCTTAATTAATCAGGAAAAAAAACCCAAACTGCACAATATAACACTTGTGAGTTCCTGTGAGACAATGACAGATCATCACTGTGTAGCCTGTGTGTTTTACTGGGAAGGAAGGACAAAACTGGGGCTTCTGATGTCTTATAGCAGCAGATTTGTAGTTTTGTTTGCCTGGAGGGGAAAGCCTGAACTCATAGTAAAATAGAAATGAGGCAATGTGTAAAGTAAATACAGTGTTCAGTGATTTGCAGGTAATAGGAGTGTTTCTGCATTCCCTGTTTGGCCTTCATAGGGAAGTGGAAGTAAAGTTCTGTCTCTTTCTGTTAACAGCCTAAAATGACTCTGTGAATTCAGTGGAATAAATGGCGTCCAAAGTAACTGATGCTATAGTTTGGTACCAGAAAAAGGTAAGATTTCTATTTGTTTTTATGGTGGCCTATTATGTTTATCTGTTAATATAAAAATATAAAATACTTATGCATTATTGTTAGCATTGTATGAGAGTGAGTAGCTTGAAACTTTTCTTCCATAGGTAAATAAATATTTAGTGACTGTATTTAGTGACATGAAATAGCTTTTGGTCTATGCTGAAAACTGATTACTGCCTTGGTTACCTGTGTTCTGCAAAAAACAAATTTTGCATTCTCAGTGAAGTGTTAATTAATGTGGAGGAGAATGTTGTTTCTCTAGCACAGAAAAGAATCCTTGTATTAAAGTAGGAAGTAAGAATTGAAACAAATTTTTTGTCAGTAATAAAAAACCTATGTGATAGGTACCTAAAGAGAAAGTATTGGCTCTCTGTGTTTTAATAAGTTTCTGTGAGTTAGTGTTTTCCTTAGGTCTATAGTTGTCTTTTGGAGAGAGTACATCTGTCCTTAAACTGATAATGGCAGTGGTCTTCAAAAGAGAAATTCTGGTTAGTTTCTAGCAAAGCAACAGTTACTTTATGGAAATAAGATAATACAGGTCTGCTTTGTTGAGGTCTTTACAACAGTGAATTACATGAACAGTTGAAAGAGCAGAAAAATTAATTTTGTTGACTTAATTTATACCAATCATTCAATTATGTATTAAAAACTTGAAAATAATTCACAGTTTAATGATGAATTTTTTTGGGTTTTTTAAACTGTTTACTCTGATTTGGAAGATAGCTAGTAAAAGATCTAATGCAGTGAAATTCAATGCAGGATCTAATGGAAGGGGAAAGTGATGTTGATTTTACCTGCTTCCACTCATTCTGTTATAATTCACTCACTGTGTAGTGATATCAGAATACTGATATCCAAACACACCAAGCTGTGTTTGTATTTGCTGTGGCCAGGATCCCTTTGTGCAATGCAAGAGATGCTGGGTGTCAGGTCCTCATCATATCCCTGAGATTGTTTTTATTGTTGATGATGTGCTATCCTGTGGACAGATCTTTCATGATTTCAGCTTTACATATAGGTGGTCCTTTGAGGCAAAAAAGACCCTGCAGTCGGTAAATTTTAAGTGAAGTTCATGTTTGTTGTCTGGTTGGTTTTGGTCTTTTTTTTTTTTTTTTTTTCCTCAAATACATGTCTGTTTTCCTGTTGGTCATACAGTAGAAGGAACTGCACATTTGATATGCTCCAACTTTCCATCCTCCTGATGTTAGGAAGGCAGGAGCAGTCACTGTGGTGTGATTTTACAGAAGGCAGGCCTTCTGGTCTTGGTATAAACAACCCATTCCTCAATTTCACTTTTCCCAGGACACTGCTCCTAACAGGATTACTTGTTATCAGTACGGGTCATTCTTTTAACCCTGTTCCATTGTTTTTTCCAGTGATTTCACATGTTTCCATGTTTTTCGTTCATAGTAAAGCCAACGTTTCTGTGGTGAATCTCTGTAGGCTTTTACAGAGGTCTGCTTGGCCAGGAACTGCACAGTGTCTTCATGGCAAGGAGTTGTGATGAGGTGACTTCTGTTACTTCTGGAAGGACTCAGCTTTCTTCAGGAGGAATAAGATCATGTATAAACTAGGTGTTGGTCTTTTCCCTGGTGTGAACAAAATTTAATTTCAATCCCCTTGTGGACTGGGATCTGCTAAATGAGCAAGTTATACTGCTTTAGTATGAGGAAGTGTCATGTTCTGAGACAAATGGCTGTATTGCAGAAAAGTTGCAGATGTTCATGTGAATTAGACTGCAATTTCTTAGGTACCTCAAACTGGGAATTCTGCAGGATCTGCCTGGTAACCCTGAAGAGTTTTCTAGTAGTGTGGTGTGTGTGATCTGTTCCTGGTAGTATCTACCTGTGCCCTTGATTTTGCTAATTTATTTATTTGTTTAAATCTATTGCATGGCACAGTATTTTTTCCCAATGGATTTGTTGTTGAAACCAACGATTTCAATTTGGGGAACAGAAAGAGTTGTGCTAGTGTTTAGTTAATACCAGAATTTTTTTTTGTCCTTGCTTATGATGTCAAAATACTGAACTTTGACCTGTTATTTGCTTCCAGTTTTAAAATTTAATTTTAGTTTTTATTGTAAGTGTCATAGTTGTCCCTCTGATTAGATCTACTGACTCATCACAGCTGTAACTGGAAATGAAAGTGGGGAGGGATCAAAGCATAGCATGTTCTGGCAGTAGAAGTTTGTTTCTGGGGCAAGGGAGAACGAGGGTTGCAGTCAGTATTGGTCAAATTGATATTACTTGCTTCTATGATGAAATTAGAAAAATAAGCTGTTGTTTTGGGGAGATGTTTTCAGATTAATAAATTGGTGTATGAATGTATTGAAAAAGAACATTAACTTCTGGTATTTCTAGTCATACATGACTAAGAAGCATTTGAGTAGGTTGGGACTCCGTAACAAATACTGAGCAGATAACTTGCTCCTTGTCCTTCTTAGTTTTCATTTTTAAAGTATTTTAAAATATGTTTATTTCATGTGTCTCTCGACTGAGTTTCAAAGGTCTGTTGGATTCTCAAGCAAGAGACATTTTTATCTCTGCAATTGAAAGAGTTAAGCAATTGAGCTCTTCCAACCCTACTTTAGGCAAGTTTTGCAAACAGCGTGTTTACTCGTGACTCATACTATTGTCTGAAATTGAGCTCCTTACACCAGGATGATTTAGTAATACCCTTAATTGTTTAAAAGGTCAGACCTTTTATTATGTAAACATGTTTTTCTGTTTTGACAATAGATTTGCTCTGCTTTTATTGCACTGGAGCTCCTGATTACTGTCTTGTAAAAATACAGTAATCAATTCTGAATTAATTTAAGTTGGACTGTAAGATTTCGGAGTGGTATTGCAGAAGCTTGTTATTTGAGATACAAGATTGCACAGACAGAGTTTTAGTGCTTCCAGTGATTGCTTGCATTTCCCAGCCAGTACAAGTACTTTTTCAAGCATGAAATCTGCCAGATACAGGTTGGCTCTGTAGAAATTAAAGAAATGAAACCTCTGCTGTATTTCTTGATGCACTAGGGAGTACAGTGCTGAGATACTTATGTGTGACAAAGGGTTTGCCTGGCTTGTTTTCAGCCCTGGGAGCTGCCCTGCTTCTTGCAATAAAAGGGAGTGGCAGGAATGTCTGCATCGCTCTCTGGAAGGGTTCCAGGCAGCTACCGAGCTACCACTCACACAGATGCACTACTTGGTTAATAACATTAGGATTATGTGTATGTACCACAATAATGAAATTGCTTCAGCTTGGTAATTGATTAATTTTATGGAGAATGCCATCATAGTGTTTCCTGTGGAAAAAATTATGATACCACACATTTACTGAAAACAACTTCAGTATCTGGTGGCATAACTTTTGTATGATACTGATAATATATATGTACTTGAAGTATTGCCTGAGTAACAGTAACTGATGTTAAAAATAACTAAGTTATGAATAATTTAAAATACTGCTTCTATTGCTTGTATCTTCTTGCGTTAATTTCTTATAGTACTTTCAAGTTTTACAGATAATAATAGACAGAATTTTTGGTCTGGTTTCCCGTTTGGAGAAGGATATGTAAATTTACCTTAACAACTTTCTGATTTTCAATCCTTACAGAAGCCTTGCTGCTAAAATGGGAAACTCTTTCTCCCGCAATATTACCAACAAATTTGTACAATTATGTTGTGCCTTCTCTTGGGAACGGTTGTAGGGGAAGGCAGAATGAAACTTAATGAATTGAGGCTGAATCGTGCACCTGATTTCATATCATTTAACTTTGCCAATGCAGCTTTCTGCTGCTTTGGGTGTCCCTTGAGTACAGCTGTTAAAGGGCACAATAAACCAAATGAGATGTTTTCTCTCTCATGGCTTTAAAGGGCAAAATTAGAGTTCTGATGGCACTGCTTTAAGATCTTAATATTCGGTGTTTTACAGCTCATCAGTCCAAGATTATACTTGCCTATTTAGATTCATAGAACGGCCTGGTTTGGAAGGGACCTGAAATTTCGTCATGTTCCCACACCCCACCATGGGCAGGGACATCTTCCACTAGAGCAGGTTGCAACTTGGAGCCAAGGCAAAAATATCTGAGTACCTCAAACTTCTCCATACCTCTGGTAACCAGCTCTCCTGTTTCTTTCGACAGAGGGCCCACATTTTTCCTGGCATTCTTTCTGTCATCAACAAACCTGTAGAAGCTTGTTTGTGTTGCCCTTGAGGTCCCTGCCCACGTTTAACTCTATCAGTGCTTTAACGTTCTTAACCTGGTCCTTGTATTAAGTTAATAATGGAGGAATTAAACGAAAATTATATCCTACCTTGAAACCACCTGATTTCCTTTTTGGCACTGAGTTCACATGGTGTATTATGGCACCAAAGGCAGTTTTTACCAAATGGGCAGGCTGTATGGCTATTTTACCTAAAACTTTTGATGCTGAAACTGCATCGGTTTAAAAATGTCTGACTTCAAGTGCTGAAACTTGACAAGTGTTGGAACTGGCATTTGTCAGAGCACTGAGGAAGAAAATGTATGTTCAGATAGAGTTTCCTTCCACATTTGGTACTCAAGTAGTTGCCTGACCTAGTGGGGATTTACCTTCAGTACCTACTTTGGTGAGGCAAAACTCTGGTTTCTGAGTCTGGTGCAAAAGATCACTCTACCTGGGACTGTGGCTGAACAAAGCAACCTTGCATTTTGCCTGCCTGTAGACTCCCATGCCTGCTTTGCCTTCCCACAGATTTTCATACATTTATTTAGTGAATTTGGTCAGGAAACTCATCCAGCTAAAACCAAGACTGTGAGTCTACAAGGAGATGAACCTATCTAATGGCAGGGGAGTGACAAGATGAAATCTCTCTGTCTTGAAAAGGGTTCTCTGATTCTTAAATTGTTTAATTAGGCCTTGTGAAATTATAGCCTAACATTTTCTTTTCTCTTCCTGCCTGATCTGGTTGATCTTTTAGCCATCCAGACAAATGCAGGGACAGCAAGGAAAGCATGCTGTGAGAAGTGGAAATGATCAGGGATATAAGGGCAATGCTATTCTAAAATCCTAGTTGCAACACCAGTAAAGTTGCTGGATTTTCAGAGGTCTTCAGGGAATTGTATTGAATAATGAGCCTGTCAGAGTGGTTTTCTTTTCCCAGTTACATCTTGAGGCTGTTTTGTTTTGTGCAAGTACACTATCATTAAAAAAAAATAAATATTTCAGAGGTCTTAAATCCTTAAAGCTTGGAGAGTTGCTGGGTGTTGTTAGCAATAGAGTAGCCAGGGACCTAGGAAAGGAATTGCTCTTGACCAGCTCACCTCAGACAGCACCTAGGGTGCTGTGTCTAGCTTTGGTTATTGCTGCACTCTCATTAGGTTTAACCTGCAAACGGTTTCTAACTGTTCCTCTGCATATAGGTTTTGTTAATATATAATTGTGTGATGAGAAGAGATGTTTTGTGGTTTTTGTAGATTTCTTGAAATGTGTAAACCCTTACTCAGGGCAATAAATAAGTATGGCTGGCAGATCTTGAGAAGAATTAATCTGTAAAGAATAATTCAGAAAAAACATTAGTATGTAGTTGATAAATGTTTAATTAGCTATTATTGGACTCTGAAAGGGATGGTATCTCTGAAGTAAGCCTTAGTAAAATTATTGTTCAGTGAAATGGCTGTAAATACAGTGCTGTTGCAGTTATTGGCAGAATTAAAGTGGGTCATTAGTTGGAAATTCAAATAGTTAATAATAAATAACTCTTATTAAAATTTTGAATTGCTTGCTTAATTTTACTGTGAATAGCTGGTTTCAGCTCTCCCTCTGGCACCAAACAGGGAGAGAGGAGGGGTATCGGGATATGTTAAAATCAGAAATAACAATTCAGCAGTTATAATTCAAAGCTCTGTACTTTAGGATATAGAACCATAATCCCTTCACTGTCCTTCTCCATTTCACTGAAAATTACTAAAGTGTTTGCTGTTAATAGACAGTGTACAACTGTCATATAGTGATTTCTATCTGGTTTATCGGCTAAGTTAGTCTTAGTTTAGCTTGTCCAGTCCACATACCCACCATAAACAAAATTGAAAAAAACCTACCACCCTTGAAAATTAAAAATATCCAGGAAAAAAACCCATCCCCAGACTAGAAATCTACTCAAACACAGATAATTATACTGCTGAGCTACTAGAGTATTGCCTTCACGGCAAAGGGGATCAGTTCATGTGAGAAATAAAGTGGCGTTTAAAATAACTTTTAATAATCCTGTTCTAGATTTTGAGAAAACAAGACATATTGTAAAAATTAATAATATTGCCTGTATAGAAATTATTTATGTATGGATCTCTTAATATTAAAATTGATACAGAGAATTATACATTAATTTTAATTATGTTGGATTGTAGAAGTTAATAAAGCATATTAGCTAATATTTTAGCACTAAATATTTTGATAAGGTGTCAGGCAGTCCAAGGAAGCAACTTTGTTATTTATTTACCAAACTCTAGATCTTACCTATTTTGGATTCGTAATACTGTTGTGATGTGGCTTGTAAAAGTATTTAGAGGTTTTAAAGTGCAAAGTTTATCACACAAGTTTCATTATTGATAAACATTAAAGTTTTAAGAGCCAAGAGGAAATACTATGTATTCTTAGAATTATAATCTTTGCTAGTCTGCTTGGTCATAAATTATAAATGCCTCTTGAAATATTGATCAATTCCATTAGAATCAGAAGGGCCTTGCAAGTATTGGGCTACAGGTTGATAGCATCGCTACATTAGCTTAAAGTGAATATCAGTGTCATTCACAAAGCTCAAATTCAATCTTGATGCACACGTGGCTTGTTACGAGAAAGGCCCTGGGAAGAAACACGGTGCAGTGCTAAAGCCCTTTCCAGTGTGCTTTGAACTAAATATTGCTGTGTTTCGATAGCTTACTATTTACTTAAGCTAATTGCTATTGCTGTTATACAACCAAACTGTACAGATGCCAAATTTCAGATGTATGAAGAAATTTGATCAAATGCTTCCTGACGTATTTGATTGGGAAAGAGTAAGTGCAGTTACTTTAGGTAATTGCAAGAGATGCACATATCTCTTAAATCGAGAAAATGTTATGAGGAGTCTGCACTTAAAAAGGATCTCAAATTTATTTAATCTTTCAGTAAAGAGCTAGCTTTATCGAGATTACAAAAAATGTGTAATTGTAATTTCCCATGCCAAGTCACATACAAATTAGATTTTTTTTTTATTACTTGTGAGAATTTTTTTTCAAGAAAACCTATTTGAAAGTTTATTTTACCTTGTTAATTTAGGATGTTAAATACCTGCTTCTCTGTTGTGAAAGAGTGGCTACAGTTTTTCAGTTGAATTTAATTCCTTATATACTGAAAATTTTTACAGTTGCTCGAAGAATGGTTCCTAATTCTGCAAATGTATAAACAAACAGAATCCTTTTTGTCTTCTTTATTTGGTATTTATACCTTTATTTGGTATTTATTGAGGTGTGGGGTTTTCAGAACTGAGTGTTTTAGAGGTAACTGAGTTGGATAGACTGGATAAAATCTTGGCATTGTGGAGGCCTGGGATGCATGATTTAAACTGTGTATAAAGTAACATCTACTTTATCTCCTTCAGCTACAAGTAGGTTATGCCACAATTTTTGATATCTGTAGCATATTACTGACAAGTTTCCTACAACAGGGTTATTTGATGCTTGGTGATAAAAGTTACATCTCAAAATGAGGCAATAGGCTTGTTATCTAACGTTTTATTAATTTATTTTCTGCCAAGTCATAAACAATAAAATGCTATAGAATGCAACTTTGGATTAGATATTTTATAAAATAAATTAGAATAAATTTCCATATGAAATCAGTTTAAAATTGGGATATTATGTTTTATAGTTTGCTTTAAGAAAAGTTTATTGCCAGTTTAAATGGACTGATGGATTGAAAGTATCAGTGATGAGCTGTTACATGAAGAATCTTGAGCTAAGTCTTTAAGAGATTTTAGAAGCATTTCATACAGTTGTGTACTTAAAAATGGGAGCACGTTTTTGACTCCTGTGTTTTGTACTTTAAATTTTCTCCGAAGGATGGTGCAGGACTTGCAGCTGTGAGGAATGAGACTCCATGCACAGTGGGTGGGTAGTAAATGGGTACTGGAGCTGGTCAGGGCATTTCTGTTGTCAGAATAGCTCCAGCCAAGGGAGCTTGAATGCCTGGCCTGTGGAGGAGCCCTGGGAGAGCTGCATATTGAGGGAAACCTTGCTTTGATAAAGTTTTGTGTATATTTAAATTATTTAGGTTCCAGCCTGATCTTATCTCTGGAAGGTTATTCCTTCATTTGCTGTTAGAGGTTAATTTCTTTGGTGCTAGACTAGGTGCTAGGCTTCTTTTCCGTGTCCTGCAGGTATGTACAGTTGTAAGGAAATACATGAATAGCCAAAAGCCTACATTTGTTTTAGATTTACATTAGATTTAACATAAAACAGAATTCAAATGCAAATACTTGTAAATCCAAACTCTTTGAAGCTGGAATTGGCTGGTACACTCAATAATTTAAAACTAGGAAGGTTTGCTAGTGTTAACTTACATTCTTCAATTTACTCACAAGTTATGTTTTTGATTTTAATTCATACACGTGTCTTAACATCTCTGGTAATCATTATATATTATAATTTAGTTTGTTGTAAATGAAAACGTACCTTTCCATGAATTCTGCAAAACACATTTCACAAACTCTTAATCTGCTTTCTTGACATAAAGGAAAGAAAAAAATTTAATTCCTTTGTTTTTTACTTGCCTTGTTTCAGCAACATTAGTTCTTCCTATTTTTGTCTAATGTGGGAAATGAAGTTTGACAGTATCCAGTATGCTAGTTTATAATGATGCCTTTGTTTTCATATATTTTCTTGTGATACATTTGAAAGAGAAGTGTAGAGGGATGGCTATGCAGATGATAATAAGGGAAGTTGAGTATCAGGTTGGAATTTGATGTGCTGAGTGGCGCACACACCTGCTCCCTGAAGTGTTCCTTAAACTTCGCTAAAACATAAAGAGATAATACGAGGTAGATTAAAAAGATACCCCAAACAACAACAAAAACCATGTGAAAGATTGTAATGGTACTTGCTGTCTGTAATTCTCTCTTCCACTCCGCTCAGTTCTCACCAGCATGCCTTACTGAACAGTCCTGTCCTAGGATGTCAGTAACTTTGATTGTTAGTAAAGTTTGATTTGTCAGTAAAGTTGATCAGAGGTGTTGGACAGGTCCACTTCTCCAGTAAAAGAGTTGTAAAGGAACCTGTCCTTTAAAGTAGTTCTGGCTCTCTTATTTTATCTCCTAATGGAAGAATTCTTTTATAGGGCAGTTAAACAAGAAATGTGAATAGTAAAATGCCTGCTTCTTGTCTTTTTGTAGAGATGGAAGCTGCTGCCTAAAGAGGAAAAAGAAATATTTGTAGGAAAATAGAATTAAGATTTTAAATCAGTCAACTTCCTTGTGTCAGATGTCTTCTGGGATCTGTTTCCCAGAATTCCTTTAACAAATGATCTGTTATTTGTCTGAAAGAAGAACACTGTTTTAAAGACTTTCAACTCTATACCAATTTCAGCTGTGAATGGAATTATGAATGGAGTTTGCTTTAAAGCTTTATTGGCACGAAGGCTTCCTTCCACATTTGGTTCTTGCATAACAGAGAGGGACACAGACTTGCATCTCCCTTTCTGTCCTTGTAGAAAGGAATTTTTTTTTTAAGAAGTGGGGAGGGGAAGACACAATATTACACAGCAAAAAATTTTCACTTGGGGCTCTTCTTAGCAAATTTAATGAAAACCAGAAAAGCCTGAAATTTCATTTGAAATATATCTAGAGGAGAAGCCAGAACAATTAGCTATAAATGCCTGGGTGGAGTGGTTATTCAATATATTGACTTTTTAATTGCTGGCTGTTATCCAGGTGAAGTTAGCTGTTAAACTTCATTTGGTTTTATTACTTTAATTGTAGTAAGTGCTTAATTCTGGTCACTACTGTGCCTGACTCCCTAGTTATTTTCCACAGGTTTTTTTTTCCCAAATGTGTGCTATAAAGTATTTATTATTATCAAACAGCCAGTAGATTTTTTTTTTTGCAAAGTTGTAAAGTAGCAAACTATAGAAATTGTTTAGTTCTTATGAATGGGAAATATTATTTAAATTTGGGAAAGAGTAATTCAGTTTGCTGTTCTCACTTTCAATCTTAAATGTGCTTTGGACTTTACTACTCTAAATTAGATTTTTTTAAATGTTTTTTTTTTTTCCACTAATTGGTCAGGTTTAGAGGCACAGATGATGCCTTTAGATTCTTTATGTAGGTGTTTCTGTATTGGTTTCCCTGAGTATTTTTTTGCATTTATGTTGGATCCTTGGTTAAAAGATCCTTTTAAATTAAGAATAACTTTCGCTTTCTTTCTTTTGTAACATCTAAATTAATGCTGAGGGTTGAAATACTAAAAGAAAAATGAGAACAATGTTTTCTGGTGTGAACTGTATGCACTTGTGCTAGGGTCTCTTATGTCTGCTGCAGTTGTGAACGGCAAGAAGGGAGTCAGACTATTGCAGTAAATTTGAATTTATGCAGGTTTGCTCAGAAGTTGGGAGTTGTTCCTCGCTCTTCTCTGCCAGGTGTCTGAGCTGCTTGTCACCTCTGCAGGCTGGAAAAGGATCTTTGAATCTCAGGAACTGCATCTGTCTCTCTCTAATGACCTAAGAGTGATCTTACACTTCTCTGCCAGAGTCTGAGATCTGAACTGATCCCAGATACACACAATTTATGTATCTAGGTAGAACAGCTGGGACAGCAAGGCTTTAAAATTGCTATAGTAAAAGAGATCATTATTATTGATTATTATCTAGAAATACTGTTTGTGTAGAGTTCAAAGCAATCTGATGATCTTTGCTAACTTCTTACAAGACTTGAATATGTTGTCTCATATATTGACTTGTTCTTGTTGCCATCTTAAATCCTGAAGTTTAAGGTTGCCCTTCCTCTAAATATCTGACAGTGAATGGGGAAAAGTACTATTTCTTGATATTGTTTGGGTTCCCCCTGGGTTATAAGCTGGTCGATTACTAGCCTGACCATATATCTGGTTGCTATGCACTGTTAAAAGAGATAAAGCTAAAGATCATCTGGCTTTAAAAAGTGGGTAGAATGGAATGGGAATTATAGATGGTTAAAAAAAAAAAAAATTAGGTAAGGGTATGGGTTCAACTAGGTGTTCATATTTCTTTTGAAGTTATCTGAAAGACCCTGTCAATGTAGCTGCCATAGTTCTGCTCCCTGTCATATGGAGGCTGGAATCCTGACCTGGGGTGGGAGGGAGTGTGCTCTTCCCAGGGCTCAGGCTTGCACAAGTCCTGGGATGAGGCTGGGACTGTGTGAGGCTCAGCTCTCCTCTCTGTCACAGTTCAGTTACAGATTAGCTTGATCCTGTCCAGCCAAAATGGAATGGAGAAGATAAAAATTTCTTTGTAAACTCCCCAAGGAAATAACTGCTGGCTTCATGCTTCTCTTGTTGAAGGTTGATTTGATCAATGTCTGTTAAATCCTAATGTAGATTTTTTTTTTCTTTTTAGATTGGAGCATATGATCAACAAATATGGGAAAAATCAGTAGAGCAAAGAGAAATAAAGGTAATGAAACAGCTTTTAATTTTTTTTGTGGTTGTGTATGCTGAAGTAATCTACATTATATGTGGTGGTATTTAATACTAGTAAAGTAAAACTAGACTTCTGGAGTGTAATGAAATGTAACCAGCATACTATTCTCTATTTATTTTACATAATTAATAACTCTGCAGCATTTAGTGTGATGCATCTTTCTGCATCTCAGTACTTTTTTTCTTTTCACATATCTTAAGACAGGGCTTAGTTGTGTTAATACCTCTGTCTTTCACTTTTCTTTGTGATGAATTCTAATGTCAGTTATCTGAGCTCTCTTTGCTTTCAGTTAGTTACCTTATACCTGCAGTTTACTTTCCCTCCTTTATGATGCTGTCATTGTTTTGTACAGTTTATTAGACTGGTAAGTACCTCAGGCTTTGTTTCTCTGAACAAGCAGTTTAACAGTGTTCTGTGCATTTTGGTTTAACTAACAGTATCATCAGTGTCTGCCACATTGCTAAATCGTTTTGGAGATAAAGGAATCAATTCTATAGGTACTAGTTCTATGGGTTGTATATGAAATACCCATGATGTTAATTTAGCTAACATTTTCTTGCAATTAACCATTTTTACCTCCAACACTGCATGGAAGTATTGTGCTATTTCTGCATGAGTTTCAAGGTGTTGCTATTACTTAACATCAGTAAAATGTACATTGCTTCAGTTTCAGTTTTTTCACTCCCCAGAACTTAAACAAAACTATATGTGGGGCCTTGCTTGCCTTCTGTGGGAATTGTTACTGACCTGAGCTACAGAGTTTTTGTACAGAAATACACATATTAAGTTGAAACCCATGGTATTTCAGCAGCACAGCTGAGCCTGGAGTTGCTTGAAGAGTCCTTCCCATGGCCATGAAATGCCATCACAGCTACAAGAGGAGTTCATTAACTGCTGTATAATGGCATGTTACTCAAATAGTTACTGCAAATAGTGCCCTGTGCTGACTGGAAATAGTGTCTTGTTTAGCTTAGGAGTCCACTAACTAACAAATTGCTGGTGGTGTCTGAGTTTGGGTTGACTGAATTGCAGTTCGGGTAACACCAAGGCACATGACTAAGTTCAGGTATTGCACATTAGTGCTTTAATCTCAAAGCTCCTACAGCGCTTTGACATTATAAATTGAGAAATAACGTAATTATATTAACGTAATTAACTTCACTAAAAATCTGAAAAATTCCTATATTTTAGTGCAAAATAGTTTTTTTTACTACAAATTTATAATTTAGTTATAACTGTAATAGGATCTATTAAGATTAATTTTAAAATTTGTGTAAAAGAGTTTTTACAATAATTACTTTTAAGCATTTTTATTTAAACCTTCTTTTGCTAATGCTTACCTGAAATGTGTTTGGTTCTGAATAGAAATGATATGAACTAACTGGATGGGTCTGGGCATTATAAAACATTGAATATTTTTTTAAAATAACCCTAGTCTGAAACACAGCTGTTTTCCACGTATGTTAGAGATTTGTGATGCCTTAAGAAAGTGCGGAAATTGCATCGGAATAAATGGAATGCTTCTACTGTGTGTGGCAAACAGTTCAGGAGCCAACTCAGTGAAGTCCATGGAATGAAGTCAATGGAATTTTTGAAGAATGAGTCACCATTTTTTTTTTCCTCTGAAGGTTGCATCAAGTTGTACTGTTGACTTACTTTTTTCAGAGTTCTTTCTTTAACATGAAAGCATAATTGGAGCCACAGTGGTAAATTTTTCCTAGGATTGAGCATGTGTTTCTAGGAGGTTTTTTCTTCTAAGAGGCACATCTTTATTTAGACTTTCAAGAGAGCTTTTGTGGCCCATAAGCAGTAATACATTTGAAAATTATAATATCATTCAGCATTTTCTTTTTAAGCTTCAGTTTTCTTTATGAAATGGAGTGGCTCACTTATGCAAGATTCACAAGGATCTGTAGCTGATTCTAGAATTACAGTAATTTCCAATTCTAATTATGGGTTTCTTTTCTCATTCCACATAAAATTGCTGCAGTTTTAGGACTGCAGTTCTGGAAAAAATCTTGCATTATAAGGTCTTTATAGTGCTTGAATTTAAAATACAACTGACTGTCTCTGTCATCTTCAGAGCACATTTCGTCTTATTCATGTTTCAGTTCTGTGTATTAATTTTTTTTTGTTTCAAGCAAACAATTTTTCTACATTAGGTAATGACTACATACCTAACTTGTTTCAGTTTGATTTTTTTATCGTTATTTCTGCACAAAAAAGAAATCTAGTTTAATTTAGATGTGAGAAATATTTTGAGCTGCATTCAGTTGAACATTTTGCTTGATATTATTCTTACAAAGATTAACGCTACCAGATGTCACTGATGTGTCTCTCATTGACAATAATTTAATTTCTGTACTACATTTTAATAGTGTTTGTACATGTGGATGAACCATGGCAATGGTAGAAATGTGCAGTTCACCAATTTAAATGCTTTTTTGAATGAGAACAGTTAAATAACTTCCATAATAATTCCATTTGTATCCTAAATATTTTTGAAATATCTTACTTTACTCTGTATGAATTGTATGCTTTGATTTCCTGTCTAATGTGACCAAGAATCTAAGCTAAGGGGAGCAGAATAAACTCACAGCTGTCTCTGAGACTTGAGAGTGCAGCATCACATTTTAGCATTAAAAGCAAACTTGAAAGCTTTGCTACAGAATTTGGATTTCAGTGATGGATTTCAGTGCTGCTTCTAAAAGACAAAATAAGCTTGCTTTTTTTCCTCCTGCATTCCTTTGTGTGGGATTTTTCCATTCCTTTTAATTGGCTAATCTATATTCACTAGTGAGGAAAAAATTCAATACTTTTCTAGAATTTGGAATTTTGAGAGCTTGATGATTACTGGTTCCTGCATTGCAACATGATTTGCTGTCTGGAGTTGGAGTTAAGGATTTGCAACGTAAACACTTTGTCAAGTTGAGTTTGACATCTAAGGAGAAAAGAGATTGAAGAATGTAATTTGTTGCAAAAATTCTGAAAAGCTAATAGACATGTATTACTAATTATTGCAAGTGTGCGCATACATTGTCTGCATAATGCAAAGCCATGAGTGCTCAGTGCCTGTTTGAAAAATAGCCTGGTGGATCAGTAATTGGTTGAGTTTTATATAGAATTTAAAGTGTGTAAAAGACATCCATTGTACATTGTTATTTGGAATGGTTAATTTACAGTACTTTAGATTTCTGAAGTTGACATTTGTCTGAATTTTCAGTAGCAGTGTAGGTTAAATACAATTACTGACCATGTAGATATTTTTGTCTTTTGTAATGTCTGTCATCTGCATGGAAGTATTTTGATAGTATTTGTCTATTGCAGGGTTTGAGAAACAAACCAAAGAAAACAGGACATGTGAAACCAGACCTCATAGATGTTGATCTTGTAAGAGGTAGGTTCTGAGCTAGAAAAAGCTGAATTTCTCAGTATTAAAATAACATCCATCCTGTGTCTTATAACAAAAGTGGATTAGTAGGTTTAAAATAACCCCAAATGAAACTAAACACAGCCAACCCTACATAACTCTTCCTTAAAACAGATGGATAGAAAATATTGTTAAGTAACGATATTAAGATTAAATTGACTGGTTAAGAATTTAAATTTTGTTGTATAGATTTGTAAAAAAAAATAAACTTGTGCATTGTCTTTTATAATTTTAGAATTACCAGTTTAAAAGTCTCCTACTACCATGCATTTAGACTTCTTTCAAGTCTTCTGACATATGGAAGGAATGTTATGTTGAAGTTTCTGGAGCGTAAAATGTGTATAGGCCTTGATTGTTTCTGGCCTGTTTTAAATAAAACAGCAACAGAAGGTCAGATGATATGAGACTTTTAGAAAAGTCTTTATTTAGTCTTTATTTTTATCTGTATGTAATTTCCCTCATGCCTCGTGAAGGCTGGGGAGAACATTATTCAGTGTTTTTATCCATGAGCCCAGCAGCCAGCACCATCTCCTGCGTCCATTCCAGGAAGCCAGGTAGTGGCCATGGCCAGGCACCCACTTTGGGCACTCTCACACCCAGTGCTGGTCTCCAGAGGCCTGCTCCCCCTTTCCCCTCCGGGGCCCTGCACCCCCTTTCCCCTCCGGGGCCCTCACCCCCTGCTCAGAGCTCTGTCGTTGCCAGGACTTGCTGGCTGTGCCACACTCGCTGGGGTTGCTGGCACCACGACCACAGTAGGGCCACACAGTTCCCCCAGGATCTGGCATTGACTGCCAGTGCTGGCACTCAGCCCCCTGTCGGTGTCCTTGGACACGGAGCAGACGGCCCCTGGCCCAGGAGAGTCTAGGGCATTTAGGGAGAAGTCAGTTCAGGCTGTGCTGAGCAGCCCTGTGACATGGCCAGACAAACAGTACTCTAGGCAGTGGCAGTTTGTGTGACCAGTTACCCCTCAATTTCACAGCAATTGTTCCTTCCTAAATTGCCCAAACCCTTTCTTTCTCCCCCCCCTGAATTCTTCCCTAAGTGCCCTGTAAGTGCTGTGCCATCTGAGCTCTTTTTCCCTGGCATCCCTCAGTGAGTCCCACCCCTCAGGCCCCATCCCTTTTCCTCTAAAAGTGCGCTTGGGGAGCTGCTCCCAGCAGTGCATGGTGAGGGTTCACACCTGGGCACTGGGGTCATGGCTCTTCTGGGACAGCCCTGGGCAGGGCCTGCTCATGGTGTTCATTCATTCCATGGTTTGGATTCCCACCTGCTTTTCTGCCTCTGTCCTGCTCTGGCCTCACAGAGCTGGGCCCGAGCTGGGCTGATGGTTCCAGTGATGCGTCTATGAGGAGAACCATGGAAGGACCCCACAAAGTATTATTTGGGCTCCCCCTCCAATTTTCTCTTTAAACTCCTCTGTGGTTGTGCAGATAAGCTTTTCTCACATCACCCAACAGTATAATTTTTTAAAAATGGGAATGTGAGAGAAAGAAACAAAATCAAATAACATTTGAACTTGCAAGAAACTAAAGAAACAGTGTTAGACCTTTTCAGTGCAGTGATGTACATGAATAACATGTAAATGATTGCATGGATGTCTAAGTTGGCATTAAAGTAGTTTCAGGCAGTGTTTTACCTGTGCAGCACAGAGCTCACTAATGCCAGTGATGTTTTTAAAGAGATGGGGATGGTGTAGCAGCATGCACTAGTTACCCTTTCAGTCAATCACTGCATAATCCCCATTAAGTAAATTTTACAGTTTTCTGGCTGGGAAGAAAAAGAAATGGAGAGATATGGGAAAGAAAGGACATTTGAATGAGAGTGAGAAAAAATGCTATAGAAGGAGACACAAAGATAAATTATTCTTTGGGTGGCTTCCCTGCTCCTGGGGCTAGTTCTCAGTTGGACAGATTCACTTAAGTGCTTCCCAGCCTCATTCCATTTTCCTGAATGACATGGCTGGTGCAATTCACAGATGTTGGTATTTTAGATTCTTTTTCTGTATTGGGAGAGGACTCTGCTGTGCCTGCTTGTTGCGTTTTCATGAGATTTGCTTCATATCAAGTTTCTGATACCTCTGTGAAACAGAAACATTTTTAATAATTCATTTTAGATTAATTTTGACATGGCAGTGTTTTATTATGCAAACATTCTGAAATTTGTATTTGTAGAAGTTCCTGATAATGGCAGTCAAGAAGGCGTCAACAATTTATGCCATATTTGGATTGAGGAGATAGTTATTTAAAGGAGCAATTATTAAATGCAATTACTTGAATAAGTCTTGTACTTCCACCATGTCACTATCCTGACTACTCTGCTATTGAACAGCCAAGGTTTCTATTAGCCGTAATGATGAAATAAATTCCAATTTCTTTTCTTTTTTTTTTAAGGATCTGCTTTTGCTAAAGCAAAACCTGAAAGTCCTTGGACATCTTTGACCCGCAAAGGAATCGTGAGAGTTGTTTTCTTTCCATTCTTCTACAGGTGGTGGCTACAAGTGACATCAAGGGTCATTTTTTTCTGGCTGCTTGTTCTTTACCTTCTCCAAGGTAGAGTTGGATTACAGCATCAGCTTGGACTGAATGCCTTATTTTAACTATAGGGAATCTGCAGTGTGCTGTTTGGTTCACTTCATGCTGTTAAGGTCTATTCCAGTATTTCAGAAAATACTGGAATAGACAGTCCCAAGCGTCTGTCTCGTGATTAACATTTCTTTTACAAATATAAAGGATGCATAATGAAAAATGTAACACTCTCCTCACAGGCTTTCTTCAGCATTTGGCACATGCTAGTTTGGTATATCTGAATATAAACCGGGTTTTCAGTACTGTCTAATTCAGTTCAGGACAACTGTTAACAAACAGAAGTCAGTTCACAGTTTTTGGGGTGTTCAGTATTAAGTTCTAGCAATCTGACTTTGTGAATCTCTTAATTATGTATGATACATAAGAGGAAAATTAGGGAAGAATGTAATAGAGTGAGTCAATATCTCTCAGTATGAAAGTCACCAAAAGAATAAGTGTTTCAGAAGTTTATGCAACAGATATGGAACAGAAGGCTAATGAAAGTTAGGAGCAATGGAAGTACCCTGAGAAGCTAAATGACTAATGAATTTTCCACTGAAATCCAATTAACATTCAATATTACTTTTTCAAATTCACCATCTGTCGTCTCAGTTGTGAATCATTGTATCATTTGGAAATTTTAATTAGAACAATATATGGAGTTTAAAAATAAAGGCAGTACCTCTTGTGTGGCGATGTTATAAACTTAATCTCACCATGTCAGTGCCCCAAGACTTGCAGTACTGACAAATACTCATGTGGCCTTCTATCAAAAGTTTTTCTTATCCCCATTTCTGAGATAGATTCCTAATTTGTCTATGCTATGGTAAGAGATTCCATAGTGTTAATAATGTTAATCTTGTTTATAGTAATATAGGTAGTAAAAGATATAAGTTATGGTTGGTTTGTTACCACGTTCATGATTGTCTTAGTCTGAGAAACACCATTGCAGTAATTTTTTCATGTTCCTATTTGTAAATTTGTTTTTTTAAAAAATACACTTAATTTGTGGCACCTCTGTAAGACCCTATAAGTAGAAAAATAGTGAGACAATGCAGATTCTGAGTGCAAGCAAGTTTTTAGAACATTAATTACAGAGCTTTCATATAACTAGCCCTTTTCCTCTCAGATTCCTTAGGGTCTCTGATTTACTAAGTTGTGGTTGGAATGCATAATTTCCATAATCCATATAGTCTGTAATGTGACAAAGTATTTCTGTGGTGGTGAGTTAACAAATAGCAGGAAATAATATTTCATATTACACTATAATCCAACTATTTGAAATACTTGATAATGAAACTGTGCAGAATTAACTGCAGATTTTTTGATGGTTTTTGAACTAAATTAAGAGACTTAAAATAAACATGTAAGTGAAATTAAATGGACATATTTACTTATTGGGAACTATTTGAAACAACCCCCCAAGCACTTATATAGAGGTTTTGCTTTTATTTTACTCAGAAAGTGTGCTCAGTTATTAATTTTGTACAGGATTGGTAAGGCAGCACCAAAACATCAATAATCTATGACGGAAGCTTAAAAATAAAACACCTCAAATTCTAGTGGCTATATTTCTGCCCTGAATCTGGATTTTGTATTGTATCTTGGACTTTCTGTCATCATGACAGATTCTCACTGACATTGTTGTAAAATGCTCTGACTATATTTCATTTATATGTGTTCATAGTTAAATTAAATAATTTATCTAAAGTATTTTCTATAGATTTATGAATTGCATTACTTGGAAGTACTGCTTTAAATTTGATTGGCTTTACCAGGATACTTGCTAGCATTTATGTAAATCTAGAGAAAAAACTTTCTAGATTTAAACTTCAGGTTTATTTTGATTTCCTTTAGTATAAAGTGATTAGCACAATGTGTGATAAGAGAACTACAGAGAAATGTTTTATGCTCAAGGTCATGAAACAGGCCAGTGACTTAAGATATAAGTAAAACCTTTTTATTCTGCTTCCTTATCTATCTAGCATATAGTAATACCTCATTTTTAACTTAAAATGTTTTTATATTCTAATGGGAAAGTGCAAACTTACAGTGTTTATTGTGTATTTTTTAAGTATAAAGCAAGAAGCTTTAATACTGATGTAATGGTTGGTTGTTGTGGTGGCGAGATATATAAATATTTATGTATGCATTTTTAAATTTAGTGTTAAAAATATTTCCAAACTTTAAATGCTTTAAAAATAAATGCTTGTTCTTGTTGGTCTTTGAAATGTAAGGTTGCTTTCTCTGAGGCAGCTTTTTGTTCAATATGATATTTCATTTGTGTTTGTTTTACAAAATAAGCCACTGTGTTTTAGAAAAGTGGAGGTCAAAATACTATAAATACATAAAGAAATAATTAAAAGTGCTGTAAGAAATCCTGTTCCAACCAATCCTGCATAGCTGTTGGTAGGAGCAATTCTTGGAAAACCTGAACCAGAATGTATTGTCACACTGTGCAGAAATAAATTCTTGGATTTCCCTCCCATCTTACTTAAAAAAGATAAGGAGATGGTAATATTTTCCTAACTCTGTGTGAAACATTGCAGGATCTGCAATCTGCAAATTTTTGTCTTCTGGAAAATGATTTCTTCTGGACAGCTCTGCTTCACTTAACGTTTTTAAAGTAGCAGGGTGAATTTTAAAATTATTTCGTGTAGGCCTGATCCTGCAAATAATTTCACATGGATCTGTGGAGTTCTGAGTTCTCAGAAGTATATGTTTATCCGAATTGTGTGACAGGAGCCAAAATCAGCCCCTCCTTTACATTTTATATCTCATGGAGCTAATTGTGTGTGTGAGGAGTTCAGATAAGCTCATTTAGAAAGAGGTAACATTATCTTTTGCTCTCTATACCTATTTTTATTGATTTTTAATAAGTTGGATTTCTCACTGCATGTGGTCTTTGAGGAACCTTATACAGCAAAAATGTAGTTCACTTACAGTACTAAAGGATAATTCCGTGCAAAACTTTTGTGCTTTAATTTAGGAAAAAGAGGAGAAATTAGAAATCGTTTTTCCACAATTAAAAATAATTCCATTGTTTTGTATGTACATGTTTCTAATACTGGTTACCTTGCTGAAGATTAGTTAACGAAAAACACATCAAACCTCTTTTTAGTGGGGAACATCACATCCAGATACCTGCTGTGTTAGGTGTTGCTTCATGGGATGTTTGGATGTGGCACTTAGCTTTTTATGTGGCTGCATTTTCAGTCAGTTTCAGAAGAGAACTGGTGACAGCTGTTGAACTTGTATTTCTTGTGCTAGAAATAGATCTAAATTATGGGACTTTCACTTCTCAGGAGTACATGAACAAAACCTCATGGGATATGCGGATGTTAGGCACAGAGAATTATTTCCTGGTTCTATTTCTGAATTGTTTCTTGGAGTTTCTGTGAGTGTTTTTGGTCTTTTGTTTTTTTCTTGATAACTTCTCTCAGCTGAGTTACACATCACAGCTCTTCAAGTCAGAGCAACAAGGACGTAGTCAGCAGAGAGGTTCCACCTGCTTCATGCCTGGTGGATGTGTTCAGGTTGATCTGGAGACTGTAAAGATGTTTCTGAGTGTTTGGGCTCTGAGTACAGGAGCCTGATTGCTGGCTGTATATGAAAAGTGGTTATAGGGTTATAAAATTAACGGTTAGCCGTGGAATTGGAAGCTCACCCTCTTTCCAACCAAAACTGCTAGTTGGAGCCCTGGTCACTTCAGCTGGACTACCCCATAGTTGACATGGTTTGTCTTTTGATCTGCTAAAAATACGCACAGAAGTATATATAGAGCATTTATAGTTGTACTTATGTGTGGCCACCTGTCTATATGTGCAATTTTGTCCCTTGGCTGGGACATGGAGTTTAAAATGCATTCTGCCATGTAAGGAGTTTCTAGTCTCAAGTGTCATCAGACTCACTGGACTGTGCTTTGTCATAACACATGATACAGAATTGAATTTATCTGGGCTGCTTAAAGGATGATATGAACTTTTTGGTTATGCCTCCTACTGATGTTTCACCATAGTTAAAGTGGTTTCATGACAGATACAGCTTTCCAAATGTTTTTTCCCCCTTACTTCATTCAGCCACCTTTTTTTGAGCAATACCTATAATATCACAAGTATGAAAGAAAAGATGGATATTAAGACAGTAGTCAACTGTTTAGACCGTAATTGCTGCTGGTTTTCAGCAAAATAATACTGTTCTCTCAAAATTGCATGAGTTGGCTTAAAATGCAGGTAAATGTCTGCATCTGACTGGTTTGTTTTTGACAAAAGCCATATGAGTTGGCCATTTCAGACGTTAAACTCAACTTCATTTCCCTTCTTTTCCAGTTGCTGCTGTAGTGCTATTCTATACAGCCCAAAGCCCTCATAATATACCTCTGACTGAAGTCATTGGGCCAATATGGCTCATGTTGCTGCTTGGGACTGTGCACTGTCAGATTGTTTCAACACGAACTCCTAAACCACCTCCCAGCACAGGGGGTAAAAGAAGAAGGTATAGTCTGTGTTAAAGTACTTTATTATTTGGGATTGTTAAACTACTGTAGAGAATGTGCGTGGAAAAAAATGTAGGGATTTACAGTCTGTTCTTTGCTAAAAATGAGAAATTGGTGCTCTGCTTTTACTTGAAACTTTAAAATGCTGCTTGATTGGTGCTAGTTAATTTTTATACATTGACTAACTTAGGCGTAGTTTTATTTGAATTTTAATGCATTAAATCTGACATTTTGTCTCAAAACAGTTATCTGAATAGTGGTGGAGTGACAGTGTTTATATTACTGCAAATCTAATTTTATAAATCTGGCTAATAATATGTGGAAAGTATATGTGAAAAGAGATGCTCTTGGAAATGTAGAATTTAAGTTTTCCAAGCACTTCAATGACTGTGGTTTGCTACATGAATTGTCCCATTAAAATGGGAAACACTGCGGAATGAATTTTGTAGGTCTAAGCTTCTGATGATGAAATGAAATGTGTTTTGTGTTTAAGTATTGAAATAATGAATGTATCATGCTTTTTTATTAAATGGAATTTATTAAATTGATATGACAAAGCTTTAGCAAAATACTTTTCAATCTTGCTTGTTTTTGCATGCTTAAACTGCTGAACACAAAGAACTAGCAGATTGCACTTACAATACTACCTTCCCATTTTAATCTCTTCTGATGAAGGAAATTAAGGAAAGCAGCACATTTGGAAGTACATAGGGAAGGAGATGGCTCTAGTACCACAGATAACACACAGGAGGGAACAGTGCAGAGCTACGGTACAAGCACCTCTTGCAGTATTGGCGCTGTCTTCAGAGATATCTGGCATGCTGCTTTCTTTTTATCAGGGTTTGTATTTATTCAAGGCTACATATGTGTTAGAGATGCACTATCCCTTTTCTATTTAAGTAAATATTGATGTAATGATTAAACTTCTGTTGATCTAGTTTTTGCTCTTTATAGCAAACTCATCTGAGTATTTGAAAATGGACTAATGTGTTGTTTCTTGACTTTTCCAAATGCTGATGCAGTAATTTTGAAAAAGTATTGAATTGTCATAGAATAATTTGGGTTGGAAAGGACCTTAAAGGATCATCTAGTTCTCCCCCCTTGGCATAGGCTGGGGCAACTTCCACTAGACCAGCGCCCCATCCAGTGTGGCCTTGAACATTTCCAGGGATGGGGCAGCCAGCCACAGCTTCTCTAGGCAAACTGTTCTACTCTCGCCACCAGTTTTAATCCAAAGAGAAAAATTCAACTCTTTAATTTTACTTTATTATATTACCTCCTTGTTACTTCAAGAGAATGTTTATTCAACTCTGTCACTGTCATCAAATGACACACTTTTTCTTCAGGATTCAAATAAACACTGATTGGGGTATTAAAAAAAGTCTTTTAAAAAAACCCATTCTGTAGCTCTGTGAACATGATATGCTATACATGCAGCATTTGGAGTGCTATGTATCAGCATTTATTAATAATTGAAAATATACTCAATAAAGTATTAAATTGAGAAAAGGGATAATGCAAGTTATTACATTGATGTTTTGTTGTGCATGCTGCATTGTAAATACAGCAACACTAACATGTCTGTTGTACCTGTGATCTGTGCTCTTAATCACTGGTTAAACTTAATGTTTTGGGAGTATCTACTTGAAACCTTGGACAAGTTTTTTAAAACTGTTTGGAAGTGTTGTAAGAGGAGAGTTCATTTGACTTTTTCCTGTGAGAGTTAAGCGCTCTTTGATAAACTGTGGGTCATAGTGACAGGAACCACGGCTGTTCTTTGGGTCTGTGGGCATTACTCTCTAGTATGTTTCAAGTGTCATCTTGTAAACTTTTTAGTGTTTTGTTTTCCCTTTGTTGAAGATACTGTTAGGCAGTAAGAAGAGTGTTGGAAGATTATTTTTTCCCTTGGCTTTCTGCTGTTGGGTTCAGAGTGTTTTCAGTTGAGAAGGGCTATGTGAAACTTATCCTGAAGACTTGTTTAAACCATTTAATGAGAGGTGGTGTGTGTGTATGTATAGATTAAGCCTCCATGATGACTACTTAGTATATACAGTTTCTTTAAGGGAGAAAGACCAGAGAGTGACTGAGAATGCTGTAAACAGCCCTTAGTCCTTTTTACCCCTTCAGTTGCAGAGGCACAGATATTTGTATGTCTAGAGCCACACAAACTTGTCCAGATGAAAATAAGTTGTTTTTTTTTTTCCCAAGGGAACATACAGTTCAGTTTCTTCATGTAATTTTTTTCATGGTAAATCAAACAGTTTTGTCAGCACAATGGGAGTGGGGCTGGGAATGAGGAAGCAGGAGCACAATGTGGAGTACATTGACTCCTTGGTGATGTTGCTTAAAGAAAATCTTGTGAAATCTCAGTGCAAGGAAGCTTCACAGCTACATCTGACCTGTTTCTTAAGATGTACTTGGAAGCTCTTTAGATAAGCACATTAGAATATCTTATATAGAATGTCCCTTTAGTATTTATTTTCAGCAGTTTTTCACTTATATTAATCTTTGACATACTGTTTTCTGGAATTTTAAGTATAGGTCATAAATACATGATTTCAAATTAACCTCAGAAATTATGTTCTCTTATTAGGGCAGGACTCTGTGTACCTACACCATTTACCTGTGCTCAGATCATTGGTAAACTGGAATTGTGTATTCAATAAATATCCTTTCAATTGGCAGAAATCAGTCTGAATTAAAAATTATAATTCTAAAAGTTAATCCAGTGCAGGGGCAATTTAGAAAACGCTATTGATAAGTTTTACTCAAAAAGAGGACAGTACCCAAGCAGGTGATTTGTTCAGAATGTAGTACTGATTTGGGAATTTGCATGTGTCCTTACTCTTGTAACTTCTCTAAAAACTTTGCAGTGGGAACAGAGAGGAGAGTTTTTCTGATCAACCCCAATGAAAACACAAAGAATACTTGAAAGAATACTTGAGAGTGCAAATCCACACTCCTCCAGAAACTTTATTTAACTTTTCCTTAGAGTTTTCTCTAGCTAATGCATGAATAAGACTGAAAGTCGTTCTTGATTTAGCTTTTGCAAATATTCAAGCCTTTTAAGACATTGTATTTATTCCTGGTGTTCATTGTTTTACTCTAAGTACTTTTAGTTATAGCCTGAAGTTGTAAAAGTTGATTAAGGATGTATTTGTATATATAGTAATTATAGAAAACCATACATTTTTGTCAGCTAGGGATATATAATTTGTTTGTTACTGTTTGGTTTTGGTTTATTTTTTTTAAACATGTGCACAAAAGCCTAACTTTAAGCCCAAATGTATGTTTTTCTGGCTTGAGGCTTACACTTAAATTTAGGGAGTCTTAAAAAAAAATAACTTCAGTTTCTCTGTTAGAAGCAAATAAAGACTTCAGTCAAGCTCCCTGATATTTAGAATGAGCCTTAGTTGATACCAGACAAGTAGCTTTGGTCGTGCAATTTTAGCACTCAAAGATTGCTTGAGTAGTGAAATCCCATCTGAAAAAGCTGTGCATACGTCCATATGTTCTTTCTTTCTCTTATCTGTCCCTATTCAACTGTTTGAGGCAATTTCTAGCTTTAAAGTTTCATATAAAATGTATAAAAACTTCTGAAATTAAACTTGGAAGAGTTGTCCCTTTAGTCTGCTCATACAGTTTACTAACTTGTGGAGGAAATGTTTCTGACTGGATGAGTGTTTTGTGATAAGAACTGCATTTACTTCTGCACTGTTTGAAAGAAATTTTTAAAAAGTTCTGAGGGAATATTTAGTGAATTACAGATTAGTTTATCTGAATTCCTCTTTATTGCAGATAATTTAATTTTAGTGCTACTTCTTCAGTACTCACAACTGACCTTACTTATTATTTTGCAATGAGTTGCCATTGAAAGGCAGTCCCTTTGCTTTAAAAGGAATATAAATGTTAACTTTTTTCCTAGTTGGGATGCCAAAATGAAATTAAAGATGGGAAGGGAGGATTAAACACCTTAGTAACATTGTCTCTTCTCTTGATCATTTTGTCTGCATCCCTTTATTCCGTTTTTTCTGCATGCCATTATTTTGTGAGCTGTATTGGTACTTTTTGGAATTTTTTTTCATTTTATCCAGCTGTCCCTATCCATTTTTTGAGTTCAGGACTCCACTTTATATGTGGGATACCTTATCTTGGAAGGAATGTGAGGCGACTCTCCAAATTCTCCCAATTTGTTTGATGTACATATTAAAGAGGAATTTAATCTTCTGCTGTGTAATCCAAGCCCTCACAGAATGCCTCAGTCCTTAAAGAGAAAGGCAGTGCATATTCCCTCACAGGAGCACAAGATCAATTGAACAGTTTCTCGATAGCTCCCTGACCTATGCCCAATATTCTACTTGAAATAAAAATAGAAAATTTCAGAAGCCTTATTTATAACCCTTTCCTCTTGTCTTCTTTCCTCCCTTGTCTGACCAGGCATTCTGAGAATCAAATTCAGAAATCAAAAACAGAACAAAATTTAATATGCTTTGACAATTCAGAAGCTTAAGAGAAGACTAAAAGTCCCTATCAGTAAGGTAGCAAGGTGCTATTCCTCTTCATTCCTTCACCCACTGCACTTTCTAGTTTGGGAGTATAATAATCCAAAAGTTTGCTTTGAGAGAACTTTCTTGCATTAGGTAGTCTTGCTGATACATTTATTGTTTAGGAAAGGGCCTTGATTCTAGAGGATGTTATGGGAGATGGTTCAGTGTCTTGAGATATTGAAAAATGTTCCCTAGGGTGTTACTGGATATTACAGAAAAGAGTAGATCCCCTTCTGTTTGGTAGGGTTGTCAGTAAGCAGAGTATATTCAAAACAACACCAAATATCAGTGTACAGTGTACTAAACAGCATGTTTGTTCGCAGCTTCAGGAAATTGCATGCTCGCTTTGAATTAATAATTATTAAAGCAACTTGTAGCATACCTCTTTTATTTGTTAAGATAGAATAGAGGGGTTTCTCTTTCACTTTTGAGGCTTGTGATTCTTTTATTGCCAAAGCTGCTGTAAAGTTTTTTTTTTTAAAACATGTTTCCTTTTCTCTTCTTTCAGTAGCTAGTGATATACATTTCTGTCACACACTGACAGTTTATTTTATAACAATTTTAGGAGAGGATAGTGGGTATTATTTAGAAGATTAAATAGTTAAAAATATGGCATCAAAATCAAATGTTAATATTGTTAGTTTGTTTACATCTTAGTAAAGCTAAAACATTGGCTGATAGGAATAAGCAGGATTTAGACTGGGAAATATTTAAGAGAATAATTAATTTAATACATGTATTTGTTTTAAATATAGATCTAAGAAAGCAAAAAACTCAATAGATAAATCCACAGAAACTGATAATGGCTACGTGTCCCTTGATGGGAAAAAGCCAGGTAAAGGCAGTGAAGAATGTGTGCAGGGCCATGAACGTCGGTGTGAAGTGATTAGGCCAGAAGAGACAGGGTGGAGCCCTTCCACAGGGAGAGATGCCTTGAGCAACCACAGTCACCACAAAGTAAGTGTGTTTGTTGCTTTTTAAGGTGCCTTTGATGCATTTTTATCTACTTTCTTCTTAAAAACATTTTAAAAATACCTTTAAAAAATACCCAGGCTTAGGGTCCTGGAGCTGGAAATTATAGTGAGTTGTCCTGCTTCATCATATTCCTGGCTTTTCCTTTTTCTTGTAGGAGGAACCTTAATGGTTTTTAAACATTGTTTGGTATTCTGTATTTCAATGTACAAATTTGTGTGCTGTGCTTTATCTGTGGGCATTTCTTGACCAGGTAAACGTTCTGTGCCTTCTCTGTGATAAAATGGAACAGATTTTGGATTACTGACAATTTGTAATTTTAAAGTCGTTCTGAGCTTTTATTTGCCTGTGAATCATCTTCCTTTTCCTTTTTTTTTTTTTTAATTTTTTTAAAAATTTATTTAATTGGTCTGTGTGAAAGATGAGGAAAGCAGGATTTCCCTCCAAGTGAAATAGGCAGGACTTTCTATAATGAGGACTAGGAATGAGAGGGAATAATAGAACCATTACAGAATCATAGGAAGTGATCATAGAAGAAAGCAGAACTTATAATTTGTTTGGGTCTTATTGTCTCCTGTATATCCTGTATTCAAAGTAACACACATTAGTAACCTCAGTATTCAGCATCCATCTTCTAAGCACTTCATCCTTGTAAGAGGTGGTAAATGTTAACTTTGTGCTGAATATGCTGATAATTCAATGTTATACTGTTACTTTTCTTGGTTGGTTGGTTTAGATTTTTTGGTTTGGTTTGTCCTCTTTTCAGATGTGGATACATTTTCTCTAAGCCTATCTTGTCATGTTCAGTTTATGAAAAATCACATTTAAAATAAGAGCATCATAATTTTTCTTGAGGCTAATGTGAGTTAGGCCTTCCTTTGAAAAATGTTTTTGATGTTACAATTTCTATTCCATAATTCCTGCTCTGCCAATTACTTTTGAGTCTTGATAATGCATTAATATCTGCATAGATATGAAAGTTATAGAAAGAAATTTGATTTTACCAGTTGAGAATGAGATTTAGTAAATGACTCTTGTCTTACTAATACTGTTTTTCTTGCACTAGGATGCTCACAGGACTGTGACAAATTTATCAGATGAAGTTTCTAGTGAGGAAGGGCCTGAAACTGGCTATTCTTTACGCCGCAATGTAGAACGCACTTCTAGCGACTGTACACTTCGAAACAGGAAATCTCACCATTATAAGAAACACTACCCTCTGGAGGTATGTTCATTTCTGTTGCTTCTTGCCTGTGAATTCTTAAAACAACTTCTTATTGAGTTAGGTATATTGAGCAAGCGGCTTGCATGTGCGTGGTTGCTGGCTGGAGTTAAACTGACATTTCCACAAATGTTTTTTGTTTCCTGTATTGGATTTTAGAAGTCTGTAAATTGAAAGTCATGCAAGTGAGGAACAGAGAGGTTTGTTTTTTTTTTTTGCTTTTGTTTAATGACAGTGTTTCCAAACTAAGAGGTTGTAATCTAGTTTCTTTGAGCTTCATCCCATTTTTCAATTTTTTGTAATAAAATATGTTCAGTAGATTTTGCATTGGGTTATGGTAATTCTGTTGCAGTTCTGTGACACCTTTGAAAATTTACTTTGAAAATTTACTTTGTTACAGAAACAGTAGTAATTGGGAGTGTGCAAATTTTCAGCATGTTACTGCTCCTGTTTCTTTCCATTTAGTATTTTGGATTCACTCACTTCCTTATGGAGAAGTTGGATTGACTCTGAGTTTTCATTTCTTCATTTTAGTTGGAACTATATAATATAGTAATATAAAATCTTGTAGTGAAATTTTGACAAAATTGTTAATGTATAAAAAATACCAAAATTTCAAGAGGCCTGATGACATTACAGCTTATAATAGGGGTTTTCACAGATTCCGTATTAGCATAATCCTGAATTGTAAGAACTCAGTCGTTGAAAGAGAATGGGATATCTTATTGTAGTTTTGTTTATTTATTAATTATTTTTAAAAATCATACTGTTTTGCTAATGGTGTGCAACTTCACCGATACGGAACACTTTTTAAAGGCTGTATTTTTTTCACTAAGCCTGAGCAAAGAAAGCAAAGAGTAAAATCAGCACTGACAAAAGTCCACTGACAGTTGGGCTTGATAGGCAGAGTCTCAAAAGTAAACTCTCAACTTGATATAGGAAAAGTGTTTTGGAAGGGTTCAGGTATTGCTTGCTCTGATCACAACTACAAAGCCTTGGAGTTGATGCTTTGTATAAAAGACATTATTAAGTAAGCTGTTCTTTCACTCATTTCTCACAGACTTTGGTTAGAAAGATCCAGAATGTTAACTGATCACAGCCTTTGCATGTGTGGCTTGTGATAATGGCACTGTTTATTTCATGTTACAGAAGATGTCCCTTCACTGTGTGCTTGTGCAGCCACAGTGCTTCACAGGAGGAAGCAGAAAGACACCATTACAGTTGATTTATTTTGTTTTTCAGCTTAGATATATTTTTCTCTTGCAAGGAGTGCTTCAAAGCTAGGGAAGACTGTAGATACTTTCAGAAACTGAAGAGACAAAATGTAATCCATATTTAGCTGTGGCAGTACCGTTTTACACTTATTCCCCGTTGACTGATCTGACTGATGCAATTAAAGAGGAGGCTTTTCTTTCTTGCTACCAACTCGCCTCCCCCACACCATTACAAAGGAAATGAAACAATAGTTTTCAAATCAGTGAAAGCTTTCTTTGTATTTAAAAAAAAAGTAGTGAAGTCAGTGGATATACTCTCAAATTCTGTCCTACATTTTCTTTTACCTTCATGTTTACATGTGTTGTTTGACCAAGCTATTTTTCATGTTCTTACTTTGTTAACTTTCAGCTTCAGTGGGACCCAGTAGTGACTGCCTTCTATAAATACCTTATTTTTTGCTTTAAAAAAAAATACTTTAGACTCTTTCTGCATTGTTATACCTCTCTTTGTAAAAGGTGGAGAAAGAATTCAGATCAATTTTTTTTAAACATTTCTTTACAAAATGGTTTGCATAAAATACATTAAGCATAGTTTTAGAAAGAATGAAGAACATTTCTTCAGATAGTAATGGACTTTGAATCACAGTAAGTTAGTATGTCTGCTGAAACTGCTTAATTTTTTTCAGAGCAAAAATTGGTGCTCTCAAGAGAAATTAGTAAAAAGAAATAAACTTGGTGTTAAGAGGGAATGGAAATTGCCAGAGGATGGCAGTGAGTGGGTTGATACTGCTTTAATATTACACCCCTGTCTTGCTGGAAATGGATTCTGATTATTGTAGAAAGCAGTTTAAACTGTACATTGTCATTCTGAAGACAACAGTAGATTGTTTCATATGTATGCACTGGGAGATTTCAATGTCCCAAACTTAAGATTTTTCTTTCTTTATCTAAGAGCTAGGTAAAACTTGGATTAACAAAGGCATACTTGTTTGTCAAATGCAGTTTGTTTAAAAGAATTAAAATTTTATGTCTGACTGCACAGATTACGCATAAACCTGGCATTAGCTGTGTGTACACGTGCTTATTTTTCCCCTCTATACCTGATGCATTACTGTCTTCAAACAAGCTCAAACTGTCTTTGAGAAGGTATGTTAGTGTAACAATGTGATTTTAGGGGACTTTGAAGGTCAATTCCTCAGAAGTTTGAGATATAGCTGGAGTCTGTGGCTTGATGATTGTGGTTAAATTCTAAACTAATGAGCTCTAAAAATCTGTGAAGTATGAGTCTGATTTGATTCTTCCTTATGTGACCCCATCCCTAAAAAGCAGGGACAATTGGCTATTGCTTTTGGTACTGTATCTTAAAATGTGCAACCTCTTAGACACACTTGCAATAAAAACATACAAAACTTTCTGATGACAAGGATAATGGATTAGAACCTAAAAATCCAGATAAGCACAGATTCACTAATCTGAACTTTATAACATCTCTGCCAGGAAATGATGTAGAATAAAAGAGCAGCATTAATTCCAATGGATGTTTGGGTTTCAGGACACACCTAAATCAGGTACTAGCTGCAGTTCTCGGTGCTCAAGCTCCAGGCAGGACTCTGAGAGTGCGAGGCCGGAGTCAGAAACTGAAGATGTGCTATGGGAGGATCTCTTGCACTGTGCTGAGTGCCACTCGTCCTGTACCAGCGAGACAGATGTGGAAAGCCCACAAGTGAATCCATGTGTGAAGAAGGAATTCAGAGATGACCCATTTCATCAGGTTGGTATCCAGCAATTTTGGTTTTTTACACTACACAGTTCAGTGTTACCTGTGTATGTCACAGAAGGCCTGGGAGAAAGACCTGTATTAGATGGAAGTAACAAAGCCAAAGTGATTTGATAGAATTAAAACAAGGAAAATTTGATTTCTGCAACTCAGTCATTAATTTGTCAAAAGAAGAGGGTATGACAATGTATCGAAATAGCCTATAGAATATATGAGTGTTTGAATCTTGATTTTAATTTAGGGCAAGTACTGATTTATTTAAATTTCCCCTGTGATAGGTGGTTCTATTTGGTTGTTTATTTTTCTGTTTTGGGGAGTTTTTTCCCCTTTTTTGTTTGGTTTTTTTGTTTATTTTTTTGTTGTGTTTGGGTTTTGGTGGGTTTCCTTCCCCTTTTGTTTTTCTCTAGTGGAATTGCTTTTTATAAACACTTATCAGACATCTTTCTGTTTGCTTAGTTAGAAATGTATATATAAGAAAGTCAAACAGAAGGATAATATATGCTTTATGTATATGTGTATATATATATATGATATCATGGGTGTGTTATACTTCTCTAAATTCTATTTGGTTATAATTTTTTTTGCGTTAAAGATTATAATAGCAATTTGGATTATTTCATGCACTCTTTTCTTTTTTTCATTTTTAGTTCTTCCTGCTTGCATTCCATAAAACACTACACTAAACCTTGGAGTAGTGAGTTGAAGTACAGTGTATTTATTGACTTAAGGATTTATATTGATTTGACCACTTGAGAATTTTTTCTATTTGATTAGATTGTAAATTTTTGAGTTTCAGCTCCTGGTGTTGATACTCCCTCTAGAGGGAGAGCCTGGAAAACTGTGGTTAAGAAAAGCCTGCAACAAATATTTATGCTATTTTAATATTATAAATAATTTCTTCTTCACCCAGTGGAAATAAGAAGGGAGATAATTGAGTACTCAGCAGATTTCAGATCAATACTTACAAAGCAAGCAATAAAATGAAAATAAAGCTTTACTTTTAATCAATGATAATTAAAATCTAAAAATAATACTATGCCCTTGCCAGCACCACCACTTCCAGCAGTGTGATGCACATAGTGCCAGGTGATTAAAGCTGAAAGCAATTTTAATTTCCTGAATGGGATAGGAGGGAGACAGGCCTAAGGGAAGTCAAGAAATGGCCACAACAGTACTTGTCACCTCTATATTTTTTCCATATCCATTAGTTCTCACTTAGCTCTGTGGTTTGAAAAAAGGTTCCTGAGCCCTAAGTGCATTCAGAAGATTAACCTGGGATTGCGCTGCTCTAGGAGCTGCCTGTATTGATTAGACACCTCCTGCTCTCTGAGTCTGGCCAGATACAGTGTGCACAGGGAGGTGTTTATACATAACAAGGATTGTAAGTGTACAAATATCATTAGGAGCAAATAAAAAACCTGTTTCACTTAGGCTTAACCTGAGAAGAGTGCTTTTCAGAATGTTAGGGGTAAATAAATTTAAAAAAAAATTAATTAAATCTATTAGAATTAGAACTGACTTTTAAGTAGAACTTTGTTTTCATATTTCTCTCTTCTTTTATTTTTGAATGAAAAGAAGCCAATAAATCCTTAATTGGATTAAGTCATCCCTATTAGGAAATGGAGTATAGAGAAGGAGAGATTTCTGTTCTCACAGCTATTTCTTGGAAAAGAAGGGGATGATTTTGAGGAATGAGGTTAACATACAGTAGTAGTAAATCCTATATAGCAGTATTTGTGTCAGTCTAAAGTGTTTTGGTTTGGTTTCTTGGTGTGCTTGTTTGTTTTTAGTTTGTAGTTTTTAATTTTTTTGTTCATATATTGCTGACAAAGGCATATTGACATGAAAATAGATTTTTAGTTCTGATGGAAGATGTTCCTTGTCTTTCCCAGAGTCATTTGCCTTGGATCCACAGTTTGAATCCAGGACTAGAAAAAATAAGTGCAATTGTATGGGAGGGTAATGACTGCAAGAAAGCAGATATGTCTGTGCTTGAAATCAGTGGTATGATAATGAACAGAGTGAGTATTTGTTTTACTTTATGCAAATAGTGTATTAAAAGTGTGAGCATTACCACTATCACTACCAAGCTTGGTTTATGGTTGGGGTTTTTTTGTTGATTTGTTGGTTGTGGGTTTTTAAATTTGTTTGTTTTGTTGTTCATGTTATTGTTTAAGTATCTCTTATTCACATTATTGTTCACTTGCTTACATCACTCTGATTTATTTGTTACTGCTAGATTAAAGAGCTGCCAGATCTTCAGTGTTGGTACTATAAAAGGTGTTTGCATTGCTAGGTGCTTGCTCACATAGCCAACCTCAGTTTTATTGATACATGCTGTATATTAGAGCTTATCTCCTTGATTTTGGTGAACAAGTAATTTATTGGGTTGGTAGTATACAGATCTGAGTATCTGGATGCTAAAGTTAGGATTGGAAAAGAAAGCTTTCCTCTTCAGGAAGCAAACCTCTAAGAAGATGAGTGGGATGTTCTCAACTAGTCCTCCCTCCTTTTTCGTAGTACTCCTCTTCAGGAAACAGTTGGAAATGCATTTAATTGATGTGCTCTTTTTCAATACAGGCAACGTGGGTATTTTGTAGAGCTGCTAATAAAATCCAAGCATAGCCAAAGAATGCTCTCACTGGTTCTGACAAACTGATAGTCACTCTCTCCAACTTGTTAAAAAGCAACTTATTCACAAACCTAGTTCTCTACCTGACTCTGAGACTTTACAGGTTTGGATGAAAGACACAGCAGAGAGAAACTCAGAAAGCCATAGCCAGCACAACAGAACACCAGTCCTGGCTGTGCTATAAATACTTTGATTCCACTAAAAAGGGTACAACCTAAACCAAACAGAAATAGGAGCAACATACAGGACCTAAGCAGCACAGTCTGATTGGCCCACTTGGCTAATTCATCATTCAGTGAATGTTTAATGCAGGAATATGCGCTGGAGTTTAGCTGCAGTGTTTTATTGTTGAGTTTTTAAATTATTTGTCTTATTTGGTTCCTGTGCATTAAGTGCTCTTTGAGGACTTCCTGGCTTTTTAATAGTAAAATGGGAAGGTGATTGTTTGAAGTTTCCATACAATTTACCAGATGATAAAGTGTTCTTTGTGATAAAATAAAAACATTAATATTTTGTTGATTGAATTAATGACAGAATCATTCCAAAATTAAATATAGACCTTGTTTTCTTTTGCTTTTAGGTGAACAGCTATATACCAGGAATTGGATATCAGATTTTTGGAAATGTCATATCTTTAATCTTGGGTTTAATGCCCTTTGTCTTTCGACTTTCCCAAGCTAAAGATTTAGAGCAACTAGCTGCACATTCTGCCACTGAGCTTTGCATGACTGCATTTGGATCAGATGGAGATGTTCTGGTTCTCTCAATGGTTATTATAAGTTTCATAGTCCGGGTGTCTCTAGTGTGGATTTTCTTTTTTCTGCTCTGTGTAGCAGAGAGAACATATAAACAGGTATGAACAGCAATCCAAAGATTTAATCTAAAGCAGGGTTTAACGTTTGCATTTTTTGACTTTGCGGATATTTTGTTTTCTCCAGTACACTATGAGTCATAGATCAGTGATGACAAACACTTCAGTGGGCTTGCAGTTTAGGGGATGACTCAGTTCCAGTGGACTGAAGTCTCTGAAGCTAAAAGGTCTTTTTTGGTGGTGGTGTTTTTTTTCCCCTGGCGAGAATTTCTGGGGAAAACTGGTTCAATGCATTAACCCAATGCTTAGTCATGTCCCAATTTGTTTCAGGTTTTCACAAGGAGAAGTAATTTCAGGAAAAGAACTCTATAAATTTCCAGTATGTTTAATTCAAAACATTCAGTTTAATTCATAGAATGGTTTGGGTTGGGAGGGACCATAAAGATCATCCAGTTCCAAGCCCTCTGCGATGGGCAGGGACACCTTCCATTAGACCAGGTTGCTCAGAGCCCTGTCCAGCCTGGCCTTCAACACTTCCAGGGGTTGGATATTCAAAACAGTTCTGTCCATCCCTGATCAAGGCCCTGCCTGCTTTGTTGTTGGATCCGTTCTGTAGCTGGAGATGATGAGAGCTGCTCTCTGAAGTACTACACTGTTGCTTGTTATTGCAATTGAATCTTCAGAGAGCAACCTTATTAGCTGCAGCATATAAATACTTACTGGTCTGCAAAAGAAACATATTATACTTTCTGTTCTCAAATTGTAGCCAAAATGTATAATACAGTAGAATAGAATTAACCTGCTTCTAATAATGATTTCTGTTGAAAGGAACTTCTGTGGTAAAGGTGTTCTCTAATGCAAATAATTGGCAGGTTTAGGTTTTTTCCCCCAAATTTTAGGAGCATTACAGATCTGTTGTCCAAAATTTGAATAAAGGAACTCAAAGTACAGCTAAATTTTGTTAATCATTAGATTGTGGAGACTTTTAAAAGGTTTTAGTGTATTTCCTCTCTTTAATGATATGCTGCACTTATTTCTGGTTTATATTAGTGTATTTTATTTATGCTGGTATGCTGTACATTACATTGACATATTTAGTGAAGCCTTTTCTCTTATTTTGTTAGAACTTCTGAAAATAATTTAAAGTTAATTTTTTTCTTCTCTGCAGAGGCTGCTTTTTGCCAAACTTTTTGGTCATCTAACATCTGCCAGAAGGGCAAGAAAATCGGAGGTACCTCACTTCCGCTTGAAGAAAGTGCAGAATATAAAAATGTGGCTTTCTCTCAGGTCCTATCTAAAGGTAAAATAATGTATATTTTCGCTTTAATAAGATGAACGCATTTAATAGATTTTAAACATTTTAAAATAATGTATGTTTATGTTCTAACATAAAAGGTCTCCTATGCTGCTGATGGAAGATTGGTGTTGGAGTCTGAGTATTTCCTCCTGTACACTTACTGTTGGTGCATATGTCCCATATGTGCTTCACTTTTGTGACTCTGGGCCAGCAGTGCCTGCAGGCAGACAGCTTTTGAGAAAGTTAATGTGTGGTTTTCACCTTGGATTACAGCCTGAGTGTGTTCAGAGTTGAAATCTTAGTAATGCTAGCTGAAAACTTGTGTGAATAAGTTTGGTAAAAAGTGACCACTTGTAGTCTAATACTGACAATGTCTTATATTAAGAGTCTCATCAGTTGGTGTCATTAACACACGGAATTTATAAAGCGAGACAGTTCTCGTCTATTTGTGCTGTGAGTGTATAGGTGCCAGGTGAAGCTAGAAATTATACCCAAGTATTATCTGTAAGACATTCTGATCCCTGAAATCTCCTATCACTAGTTTTTACAAGCAGAGAAAGATTAGTGAAAGCATTAAGGAATTATGGTGTGGAGGCTGGAGAGCGTGGAAAGCAGGAACTATAGACAAACAAAATTTAGTGTGGTACTGGTGGGGTGAAAGGAGGATAACATCATTTGGATAATAGAATGTAGTTCAGATGTTTTAAATTTCTGCAAATGGTAGCACTGTTGTGGGATGTTCCCTTCTTTCCTTGCAACCACACTTGTATATTCCACCTTTTCCTGTGCCATCAGGAATGTTTGTATAATAAAGTGGCTAACAAAAAAGTGGTCAGAGGCAGGTGTGTAGGGAACTGACTCAACTGAGAAATAACCAATAAAGAACAGTGCGATTCTAACTAGTTCTGCTGAACACCAATGCTGATGGGGTGGGGTTTCACTCACATATGCATTTCCTGTATTTTCAGCGTCGAGGTCCTCAGCGCTCAGTGGATGTAATAGTTTCATCTGCCTTCCTGCTGACTATCTCAGTTGTGTTTATCTGTTGTGCACAGGTGAGGAAACGTTACTTGTAGAGAAACAGCCATGACTTAAATAGTTTTAAAAACACTTTTGAGTGCCTTTTGCATGGTGATTTCTAGTAAGTTAGAAGAACCCCAGTGAAAAACCAGTATTAGCTGTTAGAGTTTTTTTGACTAGAGCTCTATTTTTTATTGTCATTTCATCTACTTTAGAATATTTTTCTGTAATAGCAAAAGAAAATTTTGTTGCAACAAATTAGAGGGCTGGGCAATCACCAGTGATGTGGAGTCTAATGAGGGGAAGTGGTGGATTCTACACCTGGGACAATGTGATTCTTGGGGGTGTCCTGTGTAGGACCAGCAGTTGGCTTGATCAGTGATCCTTTTGTATCCCTGCCAATTCAGGATATTCTATGATATCACTGTTATATTTCAAATCTGTGTCCTCTTTAATGTTTTATTGTGGTTTTCGGAACACTTTTCTTTCCCCTTCATTTTGCATCAAAACACACTTCTGCAAAGACAGTTGATACTGACCTTGGTTGATGCTTTTTGTGAGAAACAGTCTTGTTGGCTATATTTGCCTGCCCTCTAGTGGAGAATCTTTTAGTAAGATCTATGTTTAAAGATTTCTGTTGCTTAAGATTTGTCTTTGAGCTTCTGTTTCAAAATACAGGGGATCTTCTGGTAATGTTTTCTTTCTGATTTCTAATTAACTCTATTGTGTTTGTCTGCTAGCTAACTATAAGTATTTTATTAATAATACAATTTACATAAAATTTAGTACATGTGAGAATGTATTTTTTTTATCCCATGTAGTGCATTTGCAAGTTTGAACAGGAGTTTAAAATTGTCTTAGAGTGTATTTTTTTATTTTTCTCAGACCTCATATCTCTGATACCGTGTTGATTTAAAATTGAGTCAAATTTTATAGGCCTAAAAACCTTCCATATATTTATTACTGGGATATATTTCTTGAAGTTGTGGAGATATGTAACTATTTTCTTGTATTGTAATGTAATTATTATTTCAAATTAAGTTTTTATTTATTTTCTCTTTTTGTTTTCAGCTACTTCACATGCATGAGATTTTCCTTGATTGTCACTACAACTGGGAACTTGTAATTTGGTGCATTTCTCTAACTCTTTTCCTCTTAAGATTTGTTACTCTTGGATCTGAAACAAGTAAAAAGTACAGCAATACCTCAATATTACTTACTGAGCAGGTCAGAATTTGTATAGACCTATATTTTTATATCTAAACAACTCATTCATCTGGTAGGTCTCAGGCCTTGTAGATTTATTAGAATAGTCTGGCTTGGGGAGTTAATTATTTGGGGAAGTGAAGCAACTTTGCAACCTAAAGTTCAGTTTCTGAGATAAATGTTTGTCTTTATCCCAACTTCTGTTTAAGTGAGTGGGCTTAGAGGTACCATCTCCTTTGATACAATTTAACACCTAATAGAGCACTAACATAAAAAAATAGTTTTTAAATATTAAAAAAAACCTCCTGGAATCTGTGTTGGATGGGTGAGTAAAAGATTTGAAAACAAACATAACCCTCTATGAAGTGAGTTGCTGTTTCCAGTCCAATAGCTTAGGACTGCTCAGTTGCATGGATTACATACAGTCTTTTTTCTAGACTTTTTGAAATCTCTTTTTTCAGTCATTTTTCAAGCTTGGCTTTGGGTCTACGTGTGTTTCTTCTCAGGAATTTTCTGGTTGGTGTTTGTACTTCGAACTTCCCTCTCTGCTCTGCCTGACATTGCTGATAGTTTTCCGAGCTAAGCATTTTCAATTAGTGTTAGACTAGAAAGTAATCTCTTTCTTCTGAAGTTTCACACTAGTACAAAACAACCCTTTCAGTGCAAGGTAAATAGGCAGTTCCAGAAACTTTCACAGGTTTCCTACGGAAAATGTATTAAAGTAGGAGAATAAAATCTTCCACACTGTGTGTCCCAAAGTCAGGATGTGAGGCCTGTGACAGATGATATAAATGACTCGTCCTTGCCTTTACTAAAGATAAGGATGAACATTGAGAAGCCTAACTCCTCCTCTGCCTTGTCCTGAATTAGGTATTTTGCACCAGTCTGAAACCTCTGAATTCCTGAGCCTGGAGAGTTTTCTATTGTTCTGTTGATCCTCAGAGTATGAATAACTGAATGTCCCAGTGAAGTTAGTCTGCTGTTTCTGGAATGAAAGGGAGGGAAATGTTTGGGATAAGGAACACTTTCTGGAAAAAAATGCAGAGAGTAAGGGGAAAGAGGTTGTCAAACCTTTGTTTTGCTTTTGTAGGATTCTATACTATGCTTTTCTGGGAGTCAATGTTTGAACATTTTAATCTAGCATGGATATTGGAAGAAACACTTTCTGTATGTCCTCAGAACTTAAAGAAGTGTTATGTTAACAGACACTTATCTTTGAATTGAATGCAGCTTATCCTGTTACAAGTCTTTGTTCCTCAAAAATGCCTCAAAAATGAGAGCTTTATGAAATGAAAACCAAAATAGAATTCAGAGTTGTTTTTCAGAAAATTAAAAGGATGCACTTCACCCTGCTTAAGACTCATTTTAGACTGATTTTGTTTGCTAGAGCTGAGTACTACAGCATATTTACAGTGTTCTTGAGACAGATTCATGAAAGTCTAACATTTTGTCTTTTCAAGAAAGGTCAAGCCCAAAAAATTGACTGACACTTTATCTAAAAAAGCACATCTGATCCAGTGTCCTGGAAAATGGCACACTACAGTTATTAGGCTTACTGAGAAGAGAACAAAGCTGAAAACAAACAAACAGCAAAGTACAATAAAAATAACAAAGACAAATGAGTCTCAACTCCCAGATACAATTTAAATGGTCCACAGATAATGTGAAATTGAAAATTCTACTTTTGCCAGCAAAGTTCCAGGCACTTCTTTGTGCTTTATATTCAGCCCATGGATTTCATTATTAAGAGTCATGATGGGAAACTAAAAGGGATTTTTTTGTTTTTATGCTATTTGGTGGTAATTTTTCAGGTCCTTCTGAAAGTGTTTTTAATTGGTCTTGTAAATATGTGAGCAAATTAGAATGTGTGGTCTGAACATAGTTGTCATTTTGCCAGTTTTGAATCTCAAAATAGGTGTGGTAGATGGCTGTGCATACACACTCCTTCTCCTGATCCAAGTTTGTTATTGAAATTAAGGCAATCATAATAGCTCTTAAAAGGGATTTGAATCTTTCTAGGATTTTCAGAGTTGCTAATTAGAGCTTTTTATTTTTTGTTTAGTCCTGCTTATAAATCTTGCATTGTTGAAATAAATAGTTTTATCTTTAGAGATTGAAATCTCTTTGTCTCTGAAAGCATAATTTTAGTTTAAAATGCAGTAGTAATAGTTCAGGAGCTTAATATCTCTTGGAATATATTAGGCATAGATTTTGATTTTGAACCTGTGTAAGAAACTTACAATGGTCATTTTAGGGAGATCTGATAATCAGTTACTTGTTTTAGATGTCTGTGGCCCTTATTTCGATAACCACTATACAACCAGATGGTTTAATATATCATAGCATCATATAGCATCACTTCCTTTCTGTAGTCAGGTAAGTGTCATTTGAAAGACTACTTCAGTAGAGTTGCTAAATTATTCATTTTTTATTTTGAAAGTTGTCATCCTAAAATAAAAAGTTAGTGGCTTTTCAAGACATTTTTTTCCTTTAATTAGCTTTTGTTATGCAAGAGAAAAGAAAAAAGTAGCCTTTGTCTGATCTAGGATATCAAGGATAGATTGTTTGAGAGTGAAAACTGATGTTTCAAAATTGCTAAAGGGCCAAAAGAGAGCTAATTTGAACTCTTAACTTTCTCAGAAATAATGACCTAAAAAAGTCTACATCACAGAAGTATTGAAATGTTCAATATACTGTTCTCCTACAGCAATGAAGAGTTTAATAATTTTTCAAATATTTCAAGGCACTGGAAAGATTGATTTTCTGCACTCAAGGTGCTCATGAAGTACCAAATTACACTAGAATCTTTGAAAAGAAATTGTGCTTTAGCAGAGTTATGGTTTAGCATTTCATTCTGTTCAATAACTTTTGAGGATGTTAAGTCTTGTAAAGTCTGCCCACTACTATAAAAACCTTCTGGGGTTGAATTGTCAAACCTCAGGCAACCCTTGAATGAGGAAAAGAAATTATGTAAACCCTACCTATGTTGGTGGTTTTTCATGCCTAATTTATACATCAGACTAAACTTTAAAGTTGGTGCTATAATAATGCCAAATTTAATTTGTTATATCATAAAGCATTGTATTTTCCTATGGTGCTGAGCCAGTACTTGTTCCTGAATATTAGAAAGGAAACAAAAAGTTTGCTAGCTCACAGAAATGTCATTGCAGTTTTGTCATATGGCTGCTGAGTAATCATATTGTTGAAATATTAAATAGTTCCACATTAATTCCTTTAAATTCTGAGTAGGTGGTGATACTTATGTTTTTGTTTTAAATCAGATAAATTTGTACTTGAAAATGGAGAAAAAGCCTAATAAGAAGGAGGAACTGACACTAGTGAACAATGTTTTAAAGCTTGCTACTAAGTTATTGAAGGTAAGAATTAAGATGGTATTCCCATATTATAAGAAAGAAGTAGAATAGATTGGTTCAAGAGTCACTTGTGTGACTTCTGCAGACAGTAGGGTGTGCTTTGGTTTAAATTAGCCCTGTACCTCTTTCACAGGGATGCTGCTTGTTCATTCACTGCAGTGTCATGTTGCTATCATTGTGGATTGCAAATTATTATTACTTCCAGGAAGTTTTATTCTTTAGCTGTATATTAGCAGTGTGAGAGAAGGTACTTCAGGGTGGTCAGGATGATGAATGCTTGAGAAATGAATGATGCAATTTTATTGTCTGTTTTGAGTGTCAGTACAGTGGTGATTTAAGACCTTGTGGCCTCACTCTACCACACTGAATTTGGGTCCCTTAGCCTGTTGATTCCCACATGCCAATGAGCAGGCCTTAAAGTGAAGTTAAAACTCAGTTTAATTTAGCCAGCTAGTAGCTGAGGTCAGAGTATTTCCTCTGGTTAGATGGGTAATTTGTCCCACCGGCACACCTTGAGCGAGGTGTGTGTCAGTCCCCTCCTCTCTAAAAAGATACACAGCACTTTCCATGAGAGGACTGAGAGTCAGCAAAGACTCAGAGCTGGCAAAGCAACTGCTTGAGAGTTGTGCTGCAGCAATAAGGAGAGCCTGACTAAATCAGTGACTGTCTCCTGGTGTAAGAGTAAGGGACTGCAAGGCTTTTAGGACCTGGCTGTGGAGCAAATGAAAGGAAGTATTCTCAGTGCATCTGGTGGTCAAAGGACGCTATGGATGCAGAAGGGTTATCTGGATTCAAGGAGAGACTGGACAAAAATAGACAAAGCCCAACAGGTGAAGGATATCTCATCAGCTGAAGTGTTTGTGTGCTGTGAGAACGTGGGGTAGGTTGGATGCTGATCAACCCTTGGCCTAAATTGCTTCAGTTTTTTTCATGCTCTTCTGTGTTTCAAAGAAAGTGTTCATGTTTTCCTCTTGCCAAAAGTGTATTAACTTACAGCCTTTTCCAATGGGGAACTTAGCTTTTGTGGCACAAATCCCAGACCCAAGCCATCATTTAGTTACTGTGAGAACATACTGAAAAGTGAGATTTCCAAACCACCTACTATGAGCTTTAAATAAATTCTTGATAGTTAGTGATCAGAGCAATTACATACTTCATGCCCAGTAGCTAAATGGGCTCTGGATTTTTTTAAATTTGATTTTGGGTGGTTTTGGCCTTTAAACTTTTATGAAGACTAGATTCTGTTGAATATTCTTACTGTTTTCTTACTTACAAAATTGGTAAGATGAATCCAAAATCTAAATACTTTTTCCTTACAGAATTTCTCTGCTGTCCTTCTCAGAATCATGTCTTTTGTATCTTTTGTATTTGCAGCAGACTTTTATATGACATTACATCTAAATGAAAAGGTTGTTCATTCTTATTTCAGCTTTTTGAAAGAAGAATCATAGCTTTGAAATGCTTCATTTTTAAGAAGAGGTTTACAAGGCATTTTTCAAGGCCCAGGATATAATGCAGGAGAGGGATGAAGATGAATTTAAAGCTAGAAAATATAAATGACCAAAGTAGTGATAGTTGGTAGACTTCATATAATCCACTTTTATATTTTAAAACTCCTTTTCCTTCCTTTATTTGACATATTTCTAGGCCACAAAAGTTTGGGTAACTATATTCACACACCAATAATGGAAAATCAGTGAAATAGCTTCTTTGTTCAAGTTTTGTTGCAGATTAATTTGGACTAATTTTCTGTTTCTTCCAACAAAAAAAAAAAGGTAAAATATTGGCAGTCTAATGATTATTGGGTTTTTTTTTCTTTTATCATCCTTTTGTGGCTATATCAATCAGTTGTTAGTTTCAAAATTAATGGAAAAGCAAGGAAATTGCAATAGAAAAGACATTCTTCTTAATTTTCATAGTTGTGAGGTAGTCTTCTGCCATTATGAAAAATGTTTCTCTTCTTATTTTTTGTGGTTCTGCTGCCTGTTAGTTATTTTAACAATGAAGGTGATTTCTGGAAAATTGTAAGGAATTCAGAGATAGTGGCACTTAGCTCTTTATTTTTTTGCCTTCATGAGCAGATTAGTAGATACTGTACATGGGTAGCCTCCAATTTTTTGGAGAGTTATTTAGGCAACAGCAGTCAGTCAGTTACTGTGATGGGTATTTCCCTGCACATTGTGTTTGATATGCAGAATAATAGGAGAAAGTTTTACTCCACTGGGACTTGAAGACTTTCCTAGAGTGTATAATATAGCTCAATACATATGTGAACAAAACCCCTTTTGTGTCATTTTTGTTTCTTAATAATGCGTTTGTTTTGCTTTATTAGGAACTGGACAGTCCCTTTAGGTTATATGGGCTTACAATGAATCCACTGCTTTATAACATCACCCAAGTTGTCATCCTGTCAGCTGTTTCTGGTGTTATCAGTGACTTGCTTGGATTTAATCTAAAGGTAAATACTTGAGAAGCACCCTTTTTTTCATCATGTTGTTATAGATGGAACACATTAAAGCATAGTTATTTCTTAACCAGGCTAACTAAATGATTTATTGTTTGGAAACTGTTGGTAAATTGTTAAATTAAATGAATATCAGAAGGATAATGGTGTATTTGTCAGAGCTTTTTTTTTTTCATTTTGTGGCTTTGTAATTTCATTTAGGACACTTAATTACAAGAATTCTTGGACATTAATATGGAGACATTTGTACACATAAATACAAGATCTTCCTTAACTTTTCTTCATATCCCAGATTTGATTTCTCTCTTTAATTCCTCACTGTTGACTCTGAAGCTCTTTAGGGGAGGCAGAAAGGACAGGCTATCCTTGTCTTGCACTGCAGTGAAGTATTGCAGTAGGAATGGTATTGCTGTGACCAGTACTACAGTGCTGGTTTGCCATTGCTGAAGGACTGTCCTCTTAGATCTTCTCTCTGGCCCACCCTGAGCTACAAACTCTGGAAACCATTTCAAGGTTCAGGTTATGAGGCACAAGCTTGTAGTTGTCACAAAGCCCTTTATTGGCCATTAAGTTTACTTACATTTACCCTCCTTTTCTTGTTAGAAGTTAATGGATGTAAAATGTATTTTGTGTGTCATTAGAATATGTAGGAAATACAGTAATAAAAAACGTGGTAGTATTGCAGTTCCTGTAAACAGAAATAATTTGAGAAATAAGATGACTACTTAATTTTTCTGCTCTAATTTTTCCAGCTCTGGAAGATCAAATCTTGACAGTATAGAAGGAAGATGAAATAACAGTGTTACAGAAAAGGTCATTAATGGACAAAACTGCCTCACAGCAGCCACTGAATCTGTATTTCAGAAGCTACAACCTCTTCAAGGAAGTCATTTGGAAAACAGAAGTGTTTACATCTGTCTTGTGCAATCTTTGTATTTATTTCATCTTCTCACTGGTTTGTGTTTTAGTTGACATTTATGTTTTATTTTCAAATTACTTGCTTAATTTTGGAAAGGGTCAGATATAGGAAGGATCAAAAACTGTGTGTCTGAGAGTTTGAAATCCTGAATATCAATTACACTAAATTGCTCTGTCTGTTATTAAAGCTAAGCCAATACTGAACATTTTTAGTTACCAGTAACACTATATGGAAGTCATTTGATTTTTGATAGTGTGGTAAAATTGCTTAGAATGTTTCATTTGCACCAGTCATTTCTGAGGACAATGTCAATGGATGCTTGGTTGCAATAGAAAAGTGAGACATACTCAAAAAATAAAGTACTGACAATACAGTATGACAGGTAGCAAAAATTTTTTATATTACTATTAGAAACAAGTGGGAATTTCTAATAGTTTGAGTAATTCCAGGATCTAAACTCATATAGGCTGCAGTTTAAATATCCTGGGATATTAAAAAGGTATTGTATAAGAAGTCAACAAGTGTTCTTTGATAACACACTTATTTGAGCAATAATTGTAAATGGTTACCATGCTGTATGATATTTTGATAAAAATTAAATATTGTATTTATTTGAAATACTGGGCTGTTCTGCGCAGCTCCGACTGTGCATGTGCACTTTTTATTGTTACTTTTAATGAGAATCTTTATACATATAAATGTATATTATTTGGGATATATTATGGTGAACTATGGAGCAGTATGTATTATATGTTGAAGTTGAATATTTAAACAAGCAAATTATTTACTGGTGAAAGGAATGCTTTGAATGACTGAGCAAATGATAGATAGATGCTCTCCTCTTGTACACTATAGTATATGCCATTTATACCACATTGAAGTTTAAGAACAATTAAATGCAAAGAACAAGTTGCTCTGGTGAGCAGCAGAGCTACAGAGCCTGGTATTTGGCAGGTTTGTGTCTTGAAATAACTGCCATTCCTCCCCAGCAGGTGTCATTCCCATGTGCTTTCTGCTGGGGTTTCCAACACCTCTCCCTCTGCCTCCCACAAGGACCAGTCATATTGACTCATGGTTCTTCAGTGTGGCAAAAATAATGTGTCCATCCCTGTGGAATTAAGTAATTTGTAACAAGCTTTCCTTCTGCAAATTATATTGGGAGGATTAATAGCACCAGGCACAAATATTCTTATATTTTATGTTTCTAAAATAATGGCTTCATACCAGAAAAATGACAAGTAATTGTTGACAAGAGTCTGGATATTGCCGTATGTTTGCTTATCTTCAAAATTTTGAAAGATTGGAAGTATTGAGTCTTAAACTTATGTGGTATAAAAATATTTTTATATATAAAGCAACACAAACAAGCATTTTTTATTTTATTTGCCTCTGTACTAATGTTTAATAATGACCAAAGTGCATTCTGGATTTTGGAAGAATGTATTACTGGAGCTTTAAGAACATACTATATTTAGTTTCTCATGTGAAAACTTCAGCTGCCTCTGATCTGTTTCTCCTTTCTCTGTTGTTTGACGTTGGGATTGTTTTTAAAAATGAAGTACATTTTATACACAGTCTTTTTCCAAATTATGGTACAGACCTACACAGAACTTAATTTTGCACAAAATATATTTAAAAAAAGAAAAAAAAAGAACAGCAGGAGTTCTATGGGTGATAAAAGATAAGGCTGTTGCTTTTTACAGCCTGTCATCATTACAAAACCATTCTTTACTCTAGAGTGGAATTATTTTTAGAAATGTGAAATAGTGACTATATGGCTTTCATTACTTTGAAAAAAAAGTGAGAGAAAACACTGCAGTTTGGGTTGAAGATGAAATTAGTTTAACCATATATACCTCAGCATCTAGCACTGTGCATTTGTTGCACTAACAAACGGCGGCTTGGAGAAAGTAAAACATTTGTGAAATGAAATTCAAAATAATAAAAACCTTTATTTGCTACCCTTAGGTAAATTCATTATATGAAAAATGAGACAGATTTAGTCTCCATCCCTCAATGTGGAAAGTCCAGTATAAGAAAAGAGGCAAGTAGAAATATGGCAGATCTTGCGTGTTAACTGTTATTTTTTGCCATGTGTTTTGTAACTGAAAGTGTGATCAGGCTTGGAATAAAGCTTTCTATGGTTGATGGTAAAAAAGAAAAAAAAATGCAGTGAGCTATATCTTTTAGTAATGTCCGGCATATTTCTGTCTGCCTGTTTTGATTTTAATCCATATACTCTTATTTAAATTAAAGCACATTTGGGAAAGAAACCTGCACACGGAATGCAAATGATACAGAATATCATGTCGAACAACCCAAGTTAAAGTACAGGTGAAATGCAGAAAGATACTTCAATAATTTGATTAGTTCTCCATGTTATGTTCTAGGAACGGGACATTTAAAACCCTTTGGGCAGCTACCAAATTGAGTAACTTCCAAAAACTTTTTTGGATTGCAAGCTTATTTCATTCCAGGTAGTGCTTAAGGATATAACTGGTTCAGATTTCAAAGGTCCATCTTTGGCACCCAGCAGCAAAGAGTAGAGAGAATTATCTTTTTTACAGGTGGTTGTAGTGGGCTGCTGTTGTCTTTACTGAATACTTCAAACCCAAGGCATCCAACTTGTCTGTCAAGGGAAAAGGAGAAGAAAGGTTGGTGGTATTGATCTGTCCACTGCTGCCTCTTTAGGCAAACTTTAGTTTTGAGTTTCTCAGTAGTGAATTTCTCTCAGAAGGAATGTGAGAGAAGACTTCGAAGGAAGAAAGCATGACTCTTTGTTCTCAGTCCATAAAGCAATTGTTTTTATTACATAACTGTACAAAATATCTGTATTGGTGCAGGAGTTGGGGAAGCAAATCTTTTAGTAATAAGTAGCAGCTGTCAAAGTCATCTTTTCCAATGGGGAAAGCAGTCATCTTTTCCAGTGTAATTCTTGCAGGATAGCAGAGGAATTCATCTTGAGAAGGTGCCCATGTTGTTTGTTTTGTTAAAAAAACCCCACAACAGTCTTCACACAGTTTACCACTTTGTTGTGGCTTTCCTCATGAATACTGCCTTTGTACCTTGTCAGTCTTAGGAAAAATAGTGAGTCTCAGCTGAGTTGTTAGGATCCTCCTTTGCTGACACTTCCTTTTCCTGAAAATCACCATCCTCTTGTCACTGGTGATGGACAGAGCCTGTATATGTCTTTGAAGTCCCTGTAGGAGGGGATCACCTTCAGACAGAAGGTGATCTTGGCAATTCTGCTGGGCTTCGAGTGTCTGACCACAAAACACCAGGAGATACCTGCATTGCCAGTGTTCCTGACTGGGCTGATAGAGGTGTTTGTGGTAATACCTATCAGCTCTGCTCATTTTATCTGCTCCTTTTGTCTATTGCCTTCTTGACTGAGCAAATAGACCTCACTGGTGACAGCAACCAGACAGCTATCTCGGGAAGGGGGAAATGTCCAAGGCTACTATGGACAGTTTGTGAGACTGTTCCAACTCAGGAAAGAGAGTGTGATACCTCTGATACCTGGAATTGATAACCCACTTCTGGTGACAGTTCCACTGTCAGAGTTGGATATCTGCATTATGAAATATAACCCCTGAGCCAGCTTTGCTTGGGGCTTGGTGGAGATAAGATTTCCTCCTTACTGTCTCAAGTAATCACTACTGGACTCTGGCATGCCATGTATATTCTCTAGACATGCAGGCAGCCTTGAGAAGGGCCTTCATGTCAAGTCTTTTCAATAAGAAAGGGACAGCAAGGTCTTCCCCATACTGTGCTGCTACTTCCCTGATCAGCGCTGGTATCGGGGTCGAGGGTGGTCCCTGACAATCCTTTTTAGGGTTTGCAGATACTCAGGGTAAAAGTGGCAAAAATAAGAGTGGTGCAACGACCACTGCTTAGCAAGCTAAAACACTTTAATAATAATGAAAGTAAGTGTGGAATGAGGCCCAAAAATACGAATACAACAACCAAGGGGCTGAGGTCTCTTTCAGAGCCAATGGATGAAGACAAGGATGAAGAGAGGTCTAGGGTATAAATATGGGGTAAAAGAGGAGATAGCGTTGAGCTAGGGCCCAATGGGTATAGGGGAAAGAGGGGAAAGTGGTGCAGAGGTGAGGTAAGGGAAAGTAGGGTCCAATGAGGTAGGTTGGGTGGAACATTGCACTACCTGAGGGCCAATGGGGATACAAGGAAGGGAGAACATTCTAGGAATTGGGAGTGGTGAGAATTAACTGGGAAATGAGGGCTAGGAATATGTAACATGGGCAATCCCATAACTCTTTGGAACTTTTTTCCTGGGGTCACCACAACTTTAACAAATGTCTCCCAAGGTCTAGGGTTGGGATACAACTTCTTTTCACAAATGGTTGCCTGATGTGGAATACCAGTCAGGCCGATTCCCACAGACTGGGATAGGACAGAACTTGTAATTGTCAATAACAGAAATCAGAGGAGGCTGCCACTGTAAGTCTTGTCCCTTGTCACTTGGTCTTACTGTGGATGGTCATATTGCAGGCTGCAGACTTTGTCAACCTGTGGCTGTAGATTGCTGCGGCTTGTCCAAATCATCTTGGAGGAGCTTAAGCATGTGGAGAGATTGGTTCCAAATGTAAAGAATCCCCATGTCCTGTATCTCAGCTGATCAGCTGCTGCCACCAGGTGCCTGTCCTCTTTGGTCATTTTGATCCTCAGATGCTACACCCCGTGCAGTTTAATATGCATGGGCAACTACAGCATTCTTGAGGGTACTGTGGAGTATTGCTCAGTGTGGGGTGTTTGGTACAGAGGAGGTTCATGTGAAGAATTTGCCAGCCTGCTGTACCAGGAGTTGGATCTATGTCTTCCAGCCCAGGAGCAGTGCCTTGCAGTGGGCTCTTGGGGCTGGTGTTGGAGCACACAGCTCCTGCCACAGCAGCTGGGACTCTTGGGCAGCTGGGCAGCATTTCAGCTGGTGTTATGTCACATTTAAAAACAGGTTGGGCTTGCTGGCAAAGAGGTCTCAGCACATCTTGTTTTAGTGCTGTCATGCCAAAGACATGGTAGAGTTCTAACTATAAGGTATGTAAAACCTTGGATTTTAATTGGGTGTTAATGTAGAAGTTCAGGTCAAATTGTAAGTCCCGTCTTGGTTTCATCAGGGAAAGTTTGCAGTGTGGCTATTGGAATAAATGGGAAAGAGGAAACACCCGTCTGGTTGATGCCATCTGGATTGACTGTCAGGCTGCTGTTTGAGAGCTTCCCTGAGGTATCTTTGGCGCATGTAGGTCCATATGGAATGTCTGAATTGTGCAAGTGTAAAATATCTGTAGAGCATTACTTCAGATTAGCTAGTTTAGATTAAGTGCTGGGGAGTCAATACGTACCTCAATATGTTATTTGTAACAAAAATTGTAACTCCAAAAGTTATTAAATAAGATAAAATATTTTTAAAATGTTTTTATTTTTACATATTTCTTCCTACTCTTTAACAATTTTACACTTGATTGGACACTGTGCCATCCTTAAACAAACTTTCAGAAATCTGAAGTTGCTGCAGATTTGTTTTTGTGATAAGACAAAAACAAATTTTGTCCTTTGTGATAAGAAGTCAATTATCTGGGCTGTAAGCAATGCCGTGTCTCCTGCTGTCAGTAATAGAATTCTCTGGAGAGAGAAATCAAGAAGAGGTTTCCTTTCTGGCTCTTCAGAGATGAAGCTACAACATTCAGTATGGACATGAGCACCTCTGATAAAATAAACAGCACTGATGACTGGTCAGTTTCAATTTTTCCAATACAAGCTTGTATAAGATCATGATCCAGAGTAGGAAATAAGGTCATGCTGCAGACAGATTTGTCCGTTTTATTTCTTTTTTTCCCTTATATTTGATGGATCATTTAAAGGAAAGGAAAGCACATGCACTTTAGGATAAGCTCCCAAAAATATTCTATTTCTTACTAGTTTAATTTATTGCTTCCATCTTTTGTTTAAGAATGACAATACTTTATGTTTAGGCATGCTTGCATTCCTAAGCACCCACCACCTTTTCACTTCTAGCCCTCATAAACAACTCCTGCTTCTTGAGCATGGCCTTATTGGTAATGAAATTTGTCAGGAATTAGCTGGCTGCCTTCTGCCCATATCACAATCCAAGCCTGAGTCTCTGGCTATGTGATTATGTATCACATGAAATCTTTTGCTTTTGCTCTGTCTCATGCATGTAAATAAATGGGAAGTGAATTACTTGACTGATTGAAAATTGCAGTTAAACAAATGGAACCTGAGTGGAGGTTAGCACTAAACCAGTGAGTTTTGGTGAAATAGTTGCACTATACAGGACCACTCCATTGTTTCATTAAACCATCTCCACAATATTAGGGTCAAAGACAACCAGCATAGGGATAAAGGTTTGACCTCGATGAAGAGTCACTGTCTAACAGCTCTGCATGCTCTGCTTACTGTACCCAGGGCTGTGGTCTCCTGCTTTGTGTAGGGTTCTTTGTCCTGGGATGTCTAAATTTTAGATGCCAAATTGACCCAGGACTTCCTTGGCAGTCATTAAAAAGTCACATTTACCTCTAGAGGGGAATTTATTCAGTTGATCTTTGACCCTCATCTTAGTGATCCTCTGGGATATTTCTCTCTTGAGTGTAAAAGGAAAAGTGTGTGGGTAATTTAGAATCAGATGCAAAACTTCTAGCCACTTAAATGAGGACAGATAATCCAACTTTACTGTTTCGTTCTGTGAAATTTTAAGTGTTTCCAGCTGCATAATTAGTTTGGCTGCCACTAGAAAGGAAGACGTTTGTTTTCTTCCTTTCTTTTTAAATTTTATTAGTTTTCTCTTAAAAAAGATTTCCAAACATGAATTCCACAGTCTTGCCCCAGCACTCGGATCTCCCTGCGCTGTGATGAGCTGCCCACATCTGTACAGCTGCAGCTCCACAGCCTGCAGGCAGCAGAGTGCAGGCACAGCAGCAGCACCCAAAACAGGCACAGCCTGTACCAGGGTGACACACAGGTGTACCTGGAGAGATCTGTGTCTTCATTACTAAAATGAGTAACTTGAAGGATGGGTAAGATTGACTCTGACCTTGACTTCACACATGGGGAAATGCAGTTCCTGTTTTGGCAGAGTTGCAGGGGTCATGCTTTCCTTCTTTGCTGTTACATTGGAAATCCCTTATGGCAATGCTGCTGCCAGGTGCAAAGGTGTGATGCCATTGAGATATAAAACCCATCTAGAAGCAGGGAGCCCTCCCTGCTTGGCCAAGATCTCTGTGCAGAGCAGTCCCTGTGATGTGTGTCCTCCCAGCAGCTGGAATCAAGGGTGTGCTCTGCTTGAAGGAAGTAGGGCTGACAGAGTCAAGGCTTTGCCATATGTCTCCTATGTTCTCTTCAGGCTGTAGGTTTGCACCTGAGTCAAAGATACTTCTCAAAGGCCTTTGCTGGCTGGCCTGAAAGTGTTTGCAGATGGATGAAAATAGCACATAACATCTCCAGCTTACAGAGAGGGAACCACTGTTATTTTACCCCTGTCCTTCAGCAAGGTGTTCCGGTTCCAGTCCTTTTGCTGAGTCAGACTTCTTCTAAGTGTATTTGGTGAGTTATTTATTCATCCAGCCTATGTGGATGACAAGTAACTTACAGTGACCCTGGGAGGCTGATGCTGGAATCAGATCAGGCCATTGCCCACGGCACTTGTGCTGTCACTGTGCGGGCAGACACGGCTGAAGAGCCACGTACCGTATTTAACTGCATTTCTCACCTCTCCTTTGTGCATTGCCTTTTGAAGCAATAGCTCTTGAGAGCAGATAAACTGCACTGAATATAATGAGGTGAGTCTATCTCTAGTGTTACAGATGTGAATATTACTGGTCTTTTGACTTCTGTGCTGTCCAGGGGTCTGACTCTTCACGACTCTTTTTTTGCCCATGCTATGACCTGTTTTCACCACTTGTGAAACTGGCTGAAGCAATTCTGGCCTCTCCTAAATGCCTTTGCACATTTCTGATGCCATGCTGTTACTACTCCATCCCACTCAGGGTTTTCTTTATTACCATTTATTTCAGTGTTGTTTATACCCCGGGCGCTGGTACTGCCACAGCTGCACAAGCAACGTGCGGCAGGAAGGGGGTGGAAGCTGGATTTTTGGCTTCAGAAGGCATATTGTGTGACTACAAACAATAGGAATCACTGCCATAAACCTTGGAATAAATGAGAGCCGTTGAATTTATTGGAATTGGATTAATTCCCATTGTGTATAGAGGAGAATTAATACAGTGAATGCAAATAATGTAGATGGCCAACAATTTTAGCCTTGGGGTGACATAACGCTGCAGTTAGGGACTGCCATTATTTCCTATTCTTCTTTCCCACACACATGTGCACATTGTGAATTACAATTGCACCACAAATCCTGGCTTTCTAGATAAAAATAAAAAATTAGAAATTCAAAGTATGCAAAAGAGTAATTGTAAAATAATTGTTATAACTTGGAGGAAACAACAGATGTTTCACTTGTTGCTGGAATTCTCTGAAGGAGAACTAATTTTCCAAGCATATCAAGTACATGCTAATCAGAAGCATTTTTCTCTATGCAGCAGCATAATGGTATTCCTGGAAATGTTCTTTGTGTTGGCTTAATAATGCACAGCCAAAGAATGCACTACTGGGACTAGTGGAGCAGCTTTTGCCACTACCTTTTTATTTTGTTTCTCTCTAATTCTCTCAACAGGGCCACTTGAAATAAAAGGCAAAATAGATTTATTAATGTTTGAAAATAACACTTAAACCTACCCATGAAGATAAGTGGGGGTCTCACTGAAGATTAGGTTGGTGCCTTGTTGAAGTTTCTACTGACAATACAGATATAACACCTGGAGCTCACAGGTGGGGAATATATACCAATGCTCTTTTCTCCAGATGTCAACCTTTGAATCAGCTCCTTCTAACAGCAGCTGTGACTTCAACTCATCAAGATATCAGCTCAGCTCTATAAAACTTGTAGTTGTAACTGCAGTACAAGAAAATCATGTATATTAGGTAGCTTGGGTAGTGGTTGTGGTATCAAACACTGAAGAGCATCTACTGACCTTAGATGGAGATGCAGACAGAGAGGATCAAGCCCCCATTTACATCTGCCCTATGAGGAAACACTAAAGCTAGGTCTCCTCCCTGGAGTAGAGAAGGCTCAGGAGTGCCTCATCACTGTATTACAGTGCTTAAGGGTCAGCTACAAAGAGAATGGAGGCTCTCTCTTCACAAGGGTACAAACTGCCAATTTCAGTACAGATTTTCTTGCATATGCAGTTCTATGTTCTAAAAACAGAAAGGCTTTCATCATATCAGAACACAAAACCAAATGACAAAACCCAACAGGCTAGACAGCAAGACTGTTAATTCCCTGAAATGCTCCTTCTTAAATGCAGTTGTTATTTAAGAAAACATTTCCAGAGCCTTTGGGATAGAGTTGTGTGGATCAGCTCTGACAGTATGCTCCTCTGACTGGGGCAGCCACAGAATTATCAGTCATGAGCACCATTTCTTATTATTATTCTTCTCAGAATATTCCTATTTTTATTATTTCTGTGCTTACTAATGCACTTTATTTAATACCAGCAGCAGGATTATCTGTTTTTTAATTGATATGGCAGAGGGAAGAAATCTTAGTATTGAAATCAGGATGCAAATCTTTATTTGAAGGTAAATTGAAGTCCTACCTTTTTGGCTTAAGATGTCAGACTTAAGCAGGAGCAAATTACTGACTTGTTTACTACAAGCAAACACTCTTAGTGACTTAAAACAATGATCTGTAAATAGTTATAACCATCATCAATATAATCAGACTCAAAAGACCAGAAATATTTTATGTGCCACCTGCCCTGATGTTTGACAACTGTTCAGATGACTGGTGTATCAGCAACATGTAACACTAGTAAGTATGTGAGGCTGTACAGGCTGTTTAGATGCTCCATTCAATAATAAGAGATTTCTTCCAATATATTTAGAAATTTTACACACTCTCCTCTGAATGAGCAATCATTAGCTGACAGTTTCTTTTAATATTTGCAGGAAATGTTGGCTGTATGATGGAGTAATGTTCTGTTCTTGTGTGATGTGATTGGGAGGAGCAGACAAGTGGATCATTGAGACATGGAGAAGGAGAGCATGGAGGTAGAAGAAAGACTTAGGGGAAGACCAAGAATCACCAGATGGGATCTCGAGGAGAGCATATTTCCCCTACAAAAGATGGCATTGCCTCGTTAGTTTAAGGATGGAATGTTGATGTTTAGAATAATGATAGAAATTGGGACTAAGGTTTCACAAAAGCACAGGTTTGCCCATGTAACCTCTTCATGGTGTAGGGAGGCCAAGGGATAGGAGAGGGAAAATGTCAAGCTGAATGGTGCACATGTGGTTTCCTTCAAGTCCTGGTGCCCAAGATTTCTTCCTGTGCTTCAAAGGGGCGTGAGAGGACATGGGGACAGTTGTCCGTGTGTCTTTTCTCCGTATGAAATTAAGGTGGCTACAGTGCACTGCTGGACCTGGATGGTTTGGAATCTTAGAATATTTCAAGTTGGAAGGGACCCTGTAAGGATCAAGTCCAATTCCCTGCTTCTTTCAGGACAGCTTAAAACAGAACCTTATGACTAAGAGCATCATTCAGATGCTCTTGGAACTCCTATGGGATTGGTGCCATCACTGCTTGCTCCAGGAGCCTGTTCCAGTCATGACCAACCTCTCTGTGAAAAACCTTTTTCTAATGTCAGATCTAAACTTCCCTTGGTGCAGCTTTGTTCCATTGTCCTGTCACTGGTTACCAGAGAAAAGAGATCAGCTCCTCTCTTCTCCCCACTAGAAGAAGTTTTAGACTGCCATGATATCACCCTTCAGCCTTCCCTTCTCTAGACTAAACAAGACAAGTGACTTCAACCACTTCTTGTAAATTTTGTCTTCAAGGGATTTCAGCACCTTAGTCACTTTCCTCTGGATGCTCTCTAATGGCTCTATATCCTCCTCACACTGAGGTACCCAAAACTGCAGAGTGCAAACCAGGGCAGTGTGGAGCAGGACAATCACTCCCTTTAGAGACCAGAAATACTGTGATTGATGCACCCCAGGATACGGTTGGCCCTTTCAGCTGCCTGTACACACTGCTGGCAATTTACCATCAACCCAGAGCCCCAGATCAATTCTTTGGTGTCAGGGCTCTGGGACCCAGGTCAAGCTCATATGGGTATGAGCATGGAGAAGGAAAGGTACCACGTAGAGGGTTGATATTTTTTTGAAAACAAGTCTGGAGCACTCCACTCCCTTGTTAATGTATCAGAGAGACAGGGATGGCATTTCTTGCTTTTTTTCTATTTGCAGCATTAGCAGTAGTGCATCTCTTGTGCCATGTTCTAAAACATATGGCAAATTGCTTACCCATATGGGTTTGAAGAGAATGTGTGTTCGGCAGTTTAAACCTCAGAACAATCAGAAGACAGGCTTTGCATTCCAAGCTAGAGAGCATGGCAATCATCTCACATTGTCTAGACTTTCCTCTCTCTGTCATTTTTACATATTTTGCAGTGATTGCATTCATTTCCTCCATCTTCCTTTCTGCCAAGATCTATCTGCAACCTAGATATTGGTTGAGATAGTTTTTCATATTCATTAGTCACTGGAGCATATTTGGAGTGAGCACTTCTGATACTCCCATCCATTTTCATTATGGTAAATTAATCCCATTCTGGGAGGGTGATGGAAACTGGTGGTTTTCAAAATTTATCTGTGCAGATCTCATAAATGAAATAAAAACTCCATAAAGCCAGTATTTTAAAATAATGATTAATCTATTTTTTCTTGGGAGACACATTATTAGATAGATATAATATAGAAAACTAATTTCTTTGTTTGTAAAAATGTATTAATTAGAGGACTATATCACAACAGAAAATGAAGACAAACTTACTACAGAGTAATTTTCATTAGAAACTAGTGAAAGTGCAGTTCTTGACTTGCTGGACTTAGGGGTTAATATTACCCTTTACCATTTTCTGATGTTGATGGGATTTTAAATTACTTTTGACAAATTTGATTAACAATGCCTATATTAGCAAGCTGTCTGTGAGCAGGTGAAGGAGACTGCTTAAGATAATGGTGAAACCTCCTAAAATGGGAAAGGGCTGGAAGGTGGACTTTAATCAAAACCTTCCTCATGCTTCCTCAGCTAAAGGGAAGAGTATCTCACCTGAAAGCATTGATTAAGTTGTTCTTTTCTTTTGCCTTGGGCTGAAGCTCAACATGTTGCTTTTAATCTTCACTTTCCAGTGTGGGGACTAAGGAAAATTTGCCTGTAGGATTTTACTGCCTTAGGGTTTCAGTATCAACTTATCAAGCAGACAAAATCTTTGGTATGAGCAGGAGCTTGATGATTGTTGGTTTTTGAGGAAGCAGTGAGCCACTATACAGGTGCTGTGGAGCTCACAGTTCAGCTACACACATCCTTCTCCCCAAATTTGTCATATGTATAGCCATTTCCTCGAGCTGAAAATCTGAGAATTGATTTGGTTTTGCTCATGTAATTGATCTTTGTGTTGCTGTCTGAGCAGGTAGTTGTGTTTCTTCTTTCAGCTGTCATGAAATCCTAGCCTGGTGTGAGGCTTGGGAAGCTGCTGTGATTTGGGGCTGCTTTGGGTCACCAGAGCAAGGCACCAGTCTGAGCACTGGATGCACACCCCCTGTTTCTGCAGGGTTTGTGCTGCTCTTCTCTGCATCCCTAGTGCTTCCCGAAAGCATGAGGCACTGCCAGGCATGTACCTGCTCTGCCCCAGCTGCTCACATAGATGTGTCTGCCTGTAGCTTGTTTGCCCATTTCTGTCATTACATCAAAAGTGTGTGTACATATTGCACACCTGCACCTACCCCCAGCCTGATCCTGGCAGAACTGCACAACAGCTGCCCCTTTACAACCACTTGTGCAGACCAGATCCTTAAAGCTCTGGCTGGTGATAACGTGATGAAGGGTAGACAAAATTTTATCTGCAGATCCCTGCCATGATTTGGACAGGATGGCTGTTCTTTATCCTCCCCTGCAGTGCCATGGTTTACCCAGCTCAACTCAGTGTCCCCCAGGCCCAGCTCAGCCTGATGCCCCCCAGCCCAGCTGGGGTGCTGAGCTGCCCTGCTCCATCCTGCCTGCAGATGGGGACTGAAAACTGCATTTTGAAGGCATAGAGTGCTGCAGCTCACTTCCAGAAGGCAATTATTCTTCTGCTGCAAGCTGGGCTCTGCTGCCTCCTGAGACCAGCATTTCATGAAAGGGGGATGCAGTGCTTCAAGAGCAGCAGCCCTTCTCCTTGAGCTGCCTTCCCAAGTCCTCTGCTGAGAAACAGAAGGAACCTGAGGACCTGTGATGCATACAATCAATTTGTGCAGATTGCTGTAAGAAATGGGCTTGAAGTATGTGGACTGCACACTAATACGTACACATATACACGCATTTAATATGTTTTGGTTTACATATGAAACAGAAAATGCGGGATAAACAAAACTATGGCCAAAATGCCTTTAATGTTGCCTATTCTGGGGCACAAAGCAGCAGGGAAGGGCAGCTTGGCAAGCCTGCCTTTGCTTCTCTGTAATGGGGTGATTTGGACTGCAGATGACCCAGCTTGCAGTTGTTACACTGATAATCAGGGGTGGCTGCTGTGAATCATGCTTCTAAACTGAGGTGAAGCGCCTTGGGACTGTGGCTGTCCATGTTTCCAGACCAGCTCAGCTTTGCAGAGTAGGTAGGGGCAGAAGGGCACTGCAGCACTCTGCACACCTGCAGACACTGTTTCACTTTGGATGAAGCAAATCTTGGTATTTGCTTTTGAGCATGTGCTTAAATCCTCCATGGTATACAAGAATTACTCCTCATTTTGGAGAGAGCCAAACAGGGGTTTTGGCACCAGATCTCTGGCTTTTATGTTCCTTGTAAAAGGCTTGAAGAGCTCAAGTAGCCCGGTACTCTGCTGTTTCCCCTGCACTGAAATAAACTGGGCATTACAGCTCATTTCTCTTTTAGGTTTATGTGAAATCCTGTCCACTTTGAAATCTGTTTTATTCCAGTGGAGCCAAGCTTTCATTTTTATTTCACAGGGAGCTTGGTCTGATTTATATGATTGAGAGTTTTATAAAACTTATTATTCTTGTAAGGACACTTTCCCCCCACCTTTTTAGAAGCTTCCTAAGTGTGGAGGGACACAACCCCCCATAAATTACGTCTCTAAGATGAGGCTATTTTTGTGATTGTGAGCAGTAATATTGATAAACAGGGAAAAAAACCATGACAGCCTTATGCTGCCTTGCACCCAGTAGGAAGACCCTAGAGAGCAAATGCTTGAACAAGAACATTCTCAGAAAATCATGAACACTTTAAATTTAGCAGCCTGGTACAGCCTAGAGAGGGAAGCATGTCAAGGACATTAATGCCACTCTGAGTTTTCTTCTGTCTTCAGTTTGCCCTTTTGTCTTCCTACTCCCAGATTTTCAGACCGAAGGCTTATGAACACTGCCTGTTCATACTTGCAGAATTTTGGTATGTAGGTAATTAAAAAAAAAAAAAATTCAGATGCATGCAGGTCTATATTTTGTTGATGTAAAAGAAGACCACAGAACGAGTGACCCTGGACCTGTACCTCAATTCCCACAGAGAGCTGCTGCAGGTCAGTAGTGTTAGGATGCTGCAGCTGCCCTCCAGTTCCTTAGCAGGACAGAACCCCTACATTTCTCCTTGGTTCTCTCAGGTTCATGAGTCTTGGCTTGGCTCTGCATCCCACGTGCTTGTGCTGCAAGGTGCAGGTCCCCAGGCTCTGGTGGTGTTAGCTGTCCTTGTCCCAGGGGAAGGATGTTACCAGAGAGCCCTGCTGGGACACAGGCTGCCACAACTCGTCCCACAGTTGTGCTCATGAGCATCGATCTTGTGACTTGCCCCAAAGACTCTTTGATCCCTTCCTATCTCCTTGGTCCCCTTGAGTTCCCATGCTGGGCTTCAAAAGATTTACAATGGCTTTTGTAAATATTGAAACCTTTTACAACACTTTGTTATGTTTTACAGGTTCCTGAGAGACTGAATTTCCAAAGCATTTTTTGTTGAACAGCACAAACTTTAAGTCCCAGCTGTCTCTCCAACTTGTAGTCTCACTCTACAAGCAGTTGCAGGCTTTGATCATCAAAATTTCTATTATGCAACTTGATTAAAGGTATTCAGATCTCAAGGTGAGACCAAAGAGAGATTTACTTTTGAAGTGATTTATTAACCTGCTGTAATTTAAGGTCATACTGGTTTCAGAATTTTGTTAGTCCTTAATTTCAGTCTCTCCTTGTGCTATCCACTAATAGGCAACTAACATTAGTTTAATTCAAAGGCTTTTTGCTTCCTTGGAGGAAATACTAGAAGAAAAAAAATGCTATAGTCATTAAAAGGGATTAGGAAAAAAAAATTTGAATTAAAAAAATTTTGAATTCCTGCTCTCAAGATCCCAGTGCCACAAACACAACTGATTAATGTACCACCTAGGTAAGAAATAAAAAATTGCCACCAGTCCCCCCAACTTGTATTGTACCTTTTATGTCACTTAGTAGCAAGGGAGTGGGAGTGTGAGCTGTGAATGGTGCAAGTAGATTGTAACCACAGTCATTGCTTGGTAGTCTCCTTATTCTCATGATATGAAAAATCCTGGATGGGCTAGGCCTGGAATAGACAAACATACTTCAGCTATGCCTATCATGACCATAATATCCTACTCTTTTACCAGTGCCACTGTGTGGTACAGAGGGATAAATGTTCTAATCCCTTTGTTAAACAGCTGTGTTGTCCCACCCTTAAGGGAGAGAGAGCCCTCAAGGTTTGTAAATGATTGTGGTTGAAAGGAATCACAAAACTCAGAGGGACCACAAAAACATGAAGTTTTATTAGTAAATTACACACTTGGCATGGAAATTAGTATGTTAATCTCTGACTTACTGCATAAGCAAATGAGAGTGGGTTTTGGATAAAGACGTAAAATGAAAAAGAAGAGAGAAAGAAAGAGTGAAAGAGAAAAAGAGTAAAAGGAAAGATGCCTAGGCTTGGTGGGGATACTTTTTTGTAGACAATTTTCCCTGCCCAGAAGATATTTCCTCTCTTTCTATGTGACTTAATGATCATGCAGAGTCCATTCTTTCAGACCTTTCTGGATATTAGTCAAAGGGCTTCAGGGGTCGTTCCATGCCCACTTCTCTGCTTCATTTCACGCCTGCATGGGACTGTGTTGTGCTTATCTCCAGCAGCCAGAAAAAAGATGTTTGTCACAGAAAAGTACTGCCCTGCTTCAGTATGTTCCCCTTCTCCAGACACATCTTGCTCTTTTCCACAGCATGTTATTACCAACAATCCTTGGCTGGCTCCACAACCATCCAGCTATTGGTATTTGAGACGTACACATTATCCCCTTATCTTCTGGGCTTTTCTATCAGCCCCTAAACATTTTTCAGAAAGCCATGGAAGTTAAAGAGTATTTTGGGATTCAGGCATGGTACAGACAGTGCTCACTAAACACACTCACTTCATTGTTTTCATATGAGTCACCTTTTATTTCCTTGAGAATAGAATAATCATTTGATATCCATAACTACAAGGTCATGACTACTGTAAGAGAAACAACACAAAATTCAGGTATCATGACAGAAAGACAAAATGATCCCAGTACAAGAGAAAGTCAGGCCTGAATATATCTGCACAGGATTTATTGGTGAAACTCTGAGCAGGGGCTGCTTGTGCCACTGTTGGGATGGAGTTTTGTGAGCATACGTGTCTGCTCATGCATGTGTAGCTCCTCTTTGCTGTGCCCTCTTTAGGTGGGAAGTTTTCTTTTCAGAACATTTCATTTTCTGTTCTTCACCAATCTTATCAAATGTGCAAAGAAGTAGAAAATAATTCTACTTCTGTGCTCCCAAAGGAAGAAGTTAGTACCCAGGTATTGATTTCTTCCATGTTCTGTCCAGGTGCCAATAGGACCTCATCCCATTTCTGAGAGACCCAGGCTTAGATTTTGAAAATATCTGGTATTCTTTTAAAAGCGAGAAAAAAAACCCCAAAACCCATAGGGGCAATTTATAGGGAAAAAATCCCACCAAACCTAAAAAAAAAAAAATCATCTGGGAGGTCTGCAAGAAGGAAAGGTAAACAAGTGTGAGGAATTGGAGTTGGGATGGTGGGCTGTGGGTCAGGGACAGATGTGTTAACAGGTTCCAGGCAGAAGCACCTGAAAGAAGGACCTGTGATGAGCCCCCCAGGAATTGCACTCTGAGGGAAACCATGTGCATGGTCTGTTAGAGCTCTAACAGCTCTACACCAAACCCTGAACTGTGCTCTCCAGACACTGAATGCACATCACAGTGAAAGGCAGTATCATCTCATCAGAAGAGGACACAGATCTGCCATGCAAATGTGAACTTTGGAAAGAGACACTGTAAGTTACCAACATGACACCTTTGCAAACACATTAGTAATTACCTGTTAGTTAGATGCACTGTGAAAAATTCATTCTTTTAAACCCGTGTCACCCACAGTTACTCACTTTTGTGTTACTTTCTGAGCACTGCATGGGTGTTCTGGGGCCACAGAGGCAGTGGCTGTGCAAGAAGTGCAGGCAGGACAATAACAGGCACTGGGTAGGAAGGCTCCAATTCTCAAAAGGGCCTGGTTACCTTCCTTGTTAGTGCTGGTAGCAATTCTCTGGGTTGTCCCACACTGGCAGAGCTGCAGCTCAGCTTCCTCCTGACTACCCATGGGGCTGAGCCTCTGCCCCAGCTGAGTGGAGATGTTGCACACAGATAATATAACAAATAACTGACTGAACCCTCAGGGTTTACCTGCTTAACTCCTGCATGCATATGCTCTGAACATGTTTCAAATTAAAGGTGTCTGGGAATATTTTAGTAGAGGTTTAACTATCCTGACTTCCAAACTGGGGATCTTGGACATGACTTGGAACTAGTGACCCTGCGCACTTTTTCCAGTCAGTAGAAATTTTTAGATGTTTCTGCAGAATAATTAATTCATTCCTAAACGTGTCAGACAAATAGTTTTCTAAAAGTGCCCATTGGTGTCCTTCGCAAAAAGCTTGGAATGAGGAACGAAAACATAAACTTGAACAAGATTAATCCTGCTCTGTATTTTTATCCCATTAGTCTCTGGAACAGGAACTGGACTTGGGACACTAAAATTCATCTTTTTAACCATTGAGCTACTGGATATTCTCTGTCTCATTTGCTCTATATTGCATAAATGTTTACAGGGACTGATGACTTGCCTTTAATCCATAATGACCAGTTGTGCCTCGGAGCACTGCAGCAGCATGAAGCTATGGAAGAGGAAAGCTGGAGCAGAGACCTTTTTTACACACACACACACACACACACACACACACACACACACACACACACACATTGCTCTTAAAACCCTGATTTTCCCTATCCAGTGACATGGTAAAAGGTAACGTCCTAGAAGTGGCTGCTTGAGCTGCAGAGGCAGAATGTGACAATGGGAAACCCCAGGGCAGAGCTCTTTCTCTGCTGGAGGTGATGGAGGAACTGCTGCAGATGCACAGCAATGCCGTTCATATTAAGAGCAGCAAAGAAGCTGGAGCAATTGTTTTCTCTCTTTGTCCCTTGGTCCTGGTCTTGAAGGGTCCAAAACTGCCTTTTGTACCCCCTTGCTGCCTTTTTTGCATTGTCACTCCATGCAGGATATTCACATTATGTTTTTAGCTGTGCCTTAAAACAGGTTCTTCACAGCTCTTGAGAACACAGATTGGTGATTTGTGCTTGGTGTTTGTCACCTTGGGATCCTGGTATCATCCTGTTCCTTAAAGCATCGTTTGAGAAGTCTGTGCTTTCAGCGCTCCTTGCTATACAACATAGTTTTATCCTTTGATTACCAATTCCCAGTATTGATTATGGCTATATGTCCTTTGAGTTTTTGACAATTTGTCATGATAGAAGTAATAGAAAAACCCAACAAAGTTTGTTTCAAAGGGGAGAATGAAATTAAAAACCATTGCATAATGAACTCACAAGTTTATTCTTGAGAAGATGACTCCAGCTGGTGTTAAGCTGACCAGACATCTTGTGGATACCAGCCTGGGGAGGATATTTCCTCTCTGCTAAAGAGAGGAAATATCCTCAAAGTTTGACTGTTTTTTTAATTAATTGATTGCATTGATTGATTAATTGATTCTTAACCTACTTTTATAGGCTTATGTGGTTCTAGTTTTCTTTATTTTTTATGGGTTATATTGATTGCGTTACTTAAGCTGTAGTTCAGTCTGTGTAATTGTGTTGCCGTGATTTTAGTTCTTATGACTTGGTAGTTTCTTCTGTGTCCATTTTGTTCAATGTTTTCATGCCCTGATTCCATTAGACACTATAAAATATCTGGTAGTTGCCTAAGGTCACATACATGGTAATTTAAAATATTTTTTAAATGGTGAAATATTAGCCAATGATAAGGATTCTGTGACTATGTATATTATTTATGATTTAGAGGATAAAATTGTTTTCTTTTAAAGTATTTTGGGTTTTATTATGCTGGTGAATGACCTTTTTACTGAAAGACCTTAGTAAAAAATATGCTGCTTGCATTTTTTCCCTAATGCTTCTTGCTAAAGTTCAGAAGATCAGCACTGGGTTGCAGAGTCTATTTTCTCTTGCCTATAAATAATTCTGTATACAGAGCAGAAGAGCTTTAGCAGGGCCACGCCTGCGTGGCTGGCATACCCTGCATGCCAGGGGGCACAGTCCTATGGGCAGCAAACCTGCTGTGGGCTGGAGTGGCCACAAAGGTCACAGGACTGAGCTGCCCTCTCCCAGCAGTGAGGCTGGCAGGAAGAGTCAGCCCTGTGGCAGAGCTGCTCGATTCTCTCTGCTCTGGACACGTGTCTGTGCAGGCGTGCACTGTGTTCAAGGGCACTGAGCAAAGGCAGCAGCATCCCCACTTGGGCTGGCTTTATCCCCCTTTCCCCCAGGGCAGCTCCCACCACTCCTGTATCCTATAAAAGCTGTCCGTGGACAGCTTTTTGACATACAAAGGCAAGAAAAAGGAGTGAGAGATGTTATTAAATGAATAGGTCAATTCATACTTTGTATTTCACAATGCTACAACTGCCTTTTTGCTTTTTAATCTATTACTTCAATACAGTCTTTTATAAAGAAACATGTAATAGTTCTTTACTGTCCCTCAGGCTATGCTGGCTGAGGTTTCCTGTGCTTGGTATCTTGATGTGAGAGTAATTGTTGCTGTTGTACAGTGTCAGCTCCTACTACCCTGCTTTGACTCGTGGGGCCCATTTATTCCACCTGAGCCTGCAGTGTTTACTTGGCCAGTCCTGGATCAGTGGTCCCCAATCACTTTTCTGTGTTGGCTGGGTCACCAGGAGGCAATCCAGACCTGGATGGGGAAAATCAGTATCTGATTCTGCAGGGTAGTTTGCTCCAGGCCAGCCTTGGGCTGATGGTGGCAGAGCTCCTGTACACATTTTTTACTGTGTCCTCCTGCTGTGAGGGAAATGCCTGAAACGAATGGGGAAATTAGGGGGAATTTGTCACTATGTTGGTCCATCATTTATTCCATTTGGACTTCATCAGCTGCATAAGCAATGGGGATTGCCAGGCCCTGCACAGCAGAGCAGGGATACCTGAGTGGGAAGGTCTGACAAAAAGGGAGAGCCCTGGTGGCATCCCCTCCAGTGACCTTGTCACTTCCACTCCCACTGCTGGGGTGCTCACTGCAGCTGATGAAGACCAATGATACTGGGGCTTCTAAGTAGGGCTGAAATATGAATAACTTCAGTGTAATTTGCAAAATACTTGTAACAATCAGTTTTAAAAACACTAGCTATCAAACCTTCTGAATTTATTCCAAAGCCATTGAATCTGGGACAGAGCTGCTAATCAAAGAACACAATGGACCTATAAAACTATGAGGTAGAGACTTGTTAACCTCAGGGGACTGAAGGTATGGAGGGGATCAATTTGGGCTACACTTGCAATTTGCATGCCAGTGTGAAAAATGCTCAGTATAAAGAGAGCAGGATGAGAGATGAGAGCAGGGAATTGGGCAGAGGCTGCTTGAGGCGTGTTCCCACAGGGAGTGAGGCTGCTGATCCTCCAGAGCTTCTTCATGACCAGAGCCTGGGGCTGTGATCTTTCAGTTTTGTCAGACATGAAGCTTATCTTGCTTTGAGTTGTGAAGTCAGGCCAGAAGCATTGCTGGAGCTCCCCTCTTTCAGGAAGAGTGCTTCACTATAAATGAGTATGGCAAAGGAATAAACAGCCAGCTTTGTACACCCCAAAACAGACCCTCAGAATAAACTGTGGTGGTTAGGGAAAGAGCTTTAGCCATTGACTTGAGGCTCATTTGGAGGCTTGTGGTGCTGAGTGCTGGTTGTTGGGAGGTGTCCCAATGCAGGACTCAGTGCCACATGCACAAGGATGCAGAGCTGTTCGTGCAGCTCCACAGTCAGAGCTGTGACCCCTTCTCAGCTGGATGTCACACAGCGTGGTTCTCTCTGCTCCTGGGTGCAGGGGGGATGCTCTGGTGCTGGTGTGCATGTCCAGAAGGCTTTGTGACCTCCTGCAGCTGCCATGGCACGGTGACACTGGAGTGCATTTCTACCAGAAACCAGCCTGAAAAGCCAGGCAGTACCAGGGATATTGGAGACAGGAGTCATTCAGGAGGAGGCACGTGCTGGCATTCATCTTTCCTGGAGCAATATAAAAGAGTAATCAATTAGTATTGTTTGTGATGTTCAAGATTTGAGAAGTACTCTGAAATATTCTGTACTAACAGATTGCAGCACTCCATGTTGCCTGCTGGGCTTATTTTCTAAAAACTTCTGGAGCGAATGAAGTGCTAATTGGAATAGGTGTTTCATACATGGTGAGCTTTCTGGACTATGCTGGGAAAGGTCTGATTTTCTTCCTGAATTAAATAGGTACTTAAATATTTTTGTACTTGCTGGTTTAGAAACAGGATGAACAATTTTCTGGTTTATGGATTGCAATTATTTAAGTACCTTAGCTAAAGCTCTTGGCATAGTTTTTAATCCCTTTGGGAAAGTACTTACACCAAAACTCTTTAATTTCATATATATATGTATGAATAGAAACTTCAGAGCCATGGGCAGCCCTGCTGCTTGGTGATGGCAGAAGAGTCTTGGACTGGTTGGGGTGCCTCTTATTGTTTTGAGCAAAGGGCACTCAAGGAAGAAAATCTGTATTTCTTTTAGAGTGTTAGTAAAGAAGTGTAACAGTAATGTCCCCTATTTACTGAGAGGGGAAGGATAGAATGATGCCAGTGCTCTGGTCTCACTCCTGCTGTAGCTGTGGATTTGTGGTTCCTCAGAACCTTTCTTCCTGCTTACAGCTGCACTGGGGCTCTCATCACAGGTCTGGCTTTGGCTTTCATATTTAAGTTGCTCCTTCCACATCTACAACACCTTTGGGTGGACAAAGGTCCATTGCTGCTATGCAGCACTCCTGGGGTGCAGAGATAAAGGCAGGTATCCCAGGGATTGAATTCTTGACCTTCCTGTGTCACAGTGGTGCTGGTGCTGGCTCACCACGGCAGTGCCAGCCCACTGCTGGGGCTGCTCAGTAGGGCTGCAGCCTCTGGGCAAACGGAGGGATTCATCTGTGTGGGAGGAGCCCATTGACACCCTGGAGGTGCTGCTGGAAGGAAGGGGATGGTGTGTGTTCTCCTCTCCCAAGCACCAGCCCAGGCTAAAATTCTCTTCAGAAGCATAATCACTAAATATTCTTTCCTGCTGTCCCCAAGACTTGCAGACCTTTGTTGCAGCATTTGTCATGTTTGATAGTTTATATTTTTCAGTTTTTAAGCTTGAAGTTGAAAATAGAGCAGGTCAGCAGGTGGCCATATCACAAAAAGTCTCATCAGTCCTCTTTCTTCCTGCACCATTTCTTGCTTATTTATTATTTTTTTCAGTTTAAATGTCTTTACATGTACAGGAGTTGATCTATGATGATCTATGGATGAACAATAGCTTTCTGGATTAGTCTGCATTCATTCCTATGTATTTTGTTTTTTTTTTCCTGAGAAGGGCCTCTATCCAACTCAAACATGGTTATTTGGGCAGATCCTTAATAGGAGCAGAAGATGGTGTTCCAGGGCCCTGTGTGTGAGTCTCAGGAGTGGGTCTTTTTCCACTGGGGTTCCCCCAGCTGTTTAAAGGATATATATTTGTACCTTGTAAGCAAAACTCTCCTTATTGATTAATTGAACTGGCAGTGACTTATTGCCATAGAGGCACTAAAGGGCACAACATAATTTTTAGATTGGCTAATTCAGAGATATTGCTTATGTTACTTGTCTTGACAAGACATTTAAAAAAAGAATTCCTCTAAGCTGATGTGCTAGCTATGGAGATAAATGTGTGATCATGTCATTGCTGTTAGAAATACTGAGAAAAACATTCCAGAACCCTCAAGGCTGGACAGAACATGTGTGCCTTGGTTCCAGAAGGGTAGTGGCTGTGCAGAGCCTCCAGGTACTTATTTGGGTGGTGGGGAAGGGCTGTTCTGGGTGGGTGCTGAGCAGAGGACCTGTGAGGGGCTTGGGGTGCTGGTGATGTGTGAATCCTGGCTGAAACACAGCTGTTTCTGTCCAGATAATGCACTGCATTTCCTGTGAGTGATGGCTAGTTAAAGTCACTCACTGTTTGGATGACAGCTGTGAAGGCAAAGGTGCTTGGTTCTGAGTGTCCGCTTCTCTGGGGCCCTCCCAATATATTTTGAGGCCCTCCACCCCCAAAAGCCTTGGGGATCCTGGAGTCTGATAGCTGTGTAGGGTGGGAGTCCTGTGGGACACAGCCATGGCAATTCTCTCCCAGCTCCTTAGTAGTCAGGAGAGTAGGCAGCCTGCCATGCTCGTGTGGCCTTTTTAGCAGCAATTAGAGAAAATATCCTAACTTCTAGGGGACAGAAGAGGGAAAGGGCTCTTTTGGATACTTATGTGAAGTCAGTCCCTAATGGGATCAGACATCCCTGGGCAAGTTCAAAGCTTCTCTAGCTTTGAGCTCCATGGCAGTGTACCAAGAAACTTTTCCACTTCACAGCAAAGCTTCCTTCCAAGCAAGGAGAAACCTGGAGGGTGACAGCCTCTTTGGCTGAGGTGTGCTCTTCCACTTTTGCCTCTGCAATTCTGGCCCCAGGTTTCCATGGCAGCAATGATGTAAAAAAAGAGCACAGGCTAAGACAGAAATGTGCCTGCAGTTTTGCCTGTCCTAGCCTTTGTAAAATGAATTTGGAGACTTCCAGTAGAGATCATGGTATGTTGCATCCACAAACCCTGGCCTGAATGCTTGAATCATTATCAGTACAGACCTTCAGCAAAGAAGATAAAACATTATTTGTACTTGCGAAAGTAGTTACTGGCTGCATGTAGACTTAGTATATCTAATAAGTAACCACTGGTGGTTTCTGGAAGATGAGGGAGGTGATTTGGGCTTTGGAGCAAGGTGTTGGGTATATCTTTTCATTTGTATGACACCCAGGAGTGGGTTAATGACTAGGTGTGCAAGTGGTCATGACACCTCTTAGAAGAGATATCTCATGTTGAGCTGCTGACATCAGGTAAAGGCTGAGAGATGCCAGATGGTGACAGAGGGCCAAAAGAACACAGGAAAAAGAGGAAGGCAAGTTCTGAGGGACAGAAGGAGAAAATGGAGAATGGCAGATTTGATTTACTCAATGGAAGCAGCACTTATCTCAGAGGTAGGATTAAGAACCAATGGGGAGATGAGGAGGAAGAGAAGAGATTCAGAATAAATCTGGTGGTGATGAAAGTACATGGGATGTAGAGAGGGCTAAGCATGAGATGTTTGTGTTTAGCAGAGATGGCACAAATCAGCTGGCATCTCATCTTTGGTGGAGATGAGAAGGTTTTGGCAATGGTGGCTGGCTGCACAGTCAGATGAAAAGTATCAGGGAAGAAATTAATTCATGTTTGAACTTCTGCATCAATTCCTAGCAGGCAGCTATCCACACTGGGGCTTACTTGTTGGCAGCACTAAGGCCATGGAATAAGTGGATATATGGGCTACGAATGCCCCTCCTGTTTAGGGGAGTACAGTGTAGTGAAACCAGTGCAACATATGCTCTGTTGTAACTAAAGGAAGAGTGCTGTCTGTCCAGAAGCTTTCTGGAAGAAAAGATGACATCTTTGGTGAGATCTTGTGGGAGCTATTAAATTTCCTGGCTTTTTTATTAAATTTTGTTTGAAACTCTCCTCTTTCAGGCTCTGCAGTTTGTGTGAGCAGGCTAAAGCAGAGAAGTACCTGAAGAAGAAGCGAGCTCCAGAGCCCACATTTGCCACTGGGTAAGAAAAGGGCTGCACTGACATCTGTCTGTGGTGTTTTTTTGTCAAAACTCCTGCCCAAATGTGCATTGGTGATTACAAGCTGGCAGGCTTACTTACACTGTTGCACTGCAGTTTGGACCAGAGAATCTGCATCAAAGAAGGCATCTATTTCCTTGTCTTTTTGCATACATATGAAAAAGAGATATTAAAAGGTGTCATAATAACAGCAGTGCAATCCAAATGCTGTACTGCTATGTTTAAAAGACAAACGACATGTTATTAACAGAAGAAGTTAGACTGGATGAAGCCATGTGGCTTCAGCACACTTCCCTGTGATACCTGTGTCTGAACCAGTCACACACCCAGATTTCCAACCATGAAAATAGTGGCTATTTAAACAGCAGCAAATTATTTTTGAGTATTAAAGATGCTTCATATTTTCTATTTGTTTATTGTAATGCAAAATTATGTTATTAGTTCAACTGGTTGAAATTTTCTATGGGGAACATTAATCTGAAAAAACAAGGTTCTGCAGAAGTTGACTCAGGGTGTATGAAGACTATTATTTTTTGAAGAAAATTGTATTTTAAGGAAACAGAAAATGCTTATTTTAAAAAATGTCATATTTGTGTGAAAAATACTGCTTGTTTTCCATGTAGACATCTTACATCTATAAACTGATGATTTATTTTGCCTAATAGGAGGTAAGGAGCATTTAATGAGGGGAAGATTTGGACCCAAAAGAGACTGGTTGGTTGCCAATATTTTTACACCATTATGATGTTTTTTGAGACATTTTTCTTCTGTAAAATAAATTGAAAATGTAATTATGCCCCCTTCACACAGCTTGTCAAGAAAACCTTTCTAGGGCTAGTTAGAACTGCCCGATTTCTGAGGTAAATATGGTTTATGCTCAGGTTAATTTTGTATATGTGGTGTACTCTCAGAAGTTGTCTCTTACTGCTGGGAGTCTGGCCACCCTGATCCTGTGTCTCCTGGGACTGGAAGGAGAATAAGCCTTTAGGCTTCTCCACCAAGGACATGATTTTCCTGTGTCTGTGTAGCCTCATAAGCCTTAGGTTGCCATTATAAAATTTGTTTGGGTTATTCATAAATTGGAGTAAGAAATTAAACATTCTATTCCTTTTTTTTTATAAGCCAGTAGTTAATTAACTCTACTCATATTAAAAAAATTATTCTTTCTCAGGGTAACACTGAAGCCTGTTATTCAAAATTAACACAAACTATATACAATTGAAAAAATGAAAGATTTTTGGATATATATTTTATTTGACAGTGGTTTAGAATATCATACAGTAAACAAGATTTCTGTAAAAGTTAATTTATCCATAGTGGTGCGTTTCATAAAAATAGTTGCTCACTTACAGCCTTTCTGTGACTATTAATACATGGAATTATATTTATAGAGATAGAGCTGTACAAGGTAAATTCACAGCTAACACTACACAGAAATATTATTTGGAATGGGGTTTAGATGATGTGCTGTCTTCACAGGTTATTGATTACAGCCGCATAAAGCAATTACTGCACAAGGAGTAGCTGTGAACTGTGCAAATTAGAGTTTATGCAAGCATAATCTCAACTGTTTTTCAGATTTCATTGTTTGCTTTCTTTATACATAAAAATAAGATACCGGGACGTGCATCTACACTACAGAAGCATTGTCCAAAATCAGATTCAATAAATTAATAGCAAATTATATTGGATTCTAGTTCAGGGGATAAAGATTTTTTTTTCCCAATAAATAAGAGTTTTATAAACAGCTACATGGATTTGTGCTTTTTTAGAAATTATAAATGGATTTTTCTTTCTAAAAAAAAAAATGTTTGAAAGCTGCAAAATCCTTGACTTGAGGCTTTTCAAATAATTGGACAGGAAGAAACATGTCTATAAATTTCGCAGTCCAGTGCAATGTTTGAGACATACAGTAATGTGCTAATTTCTTGGAACAAAGCCAATCTCAATCTAGTTTTTCAGCAGAGCATGTGAGGAACTAAGATTGCTAGTGAACAATAATTTTTAAATACGAATTTTTGACAGTACTTAGCTTTATGATTTTTTTTTTAAATTACCAATGTATTATTGCCCAGGATTTTGTTTTAATTTTGACAGACGAATAAGCATACGCACACTTACACAGACACACACACATCTTTTTGAAACAAGATAATGACTGATTGACTGAACTTGGAGTTATTTCCTGTGAAGGCAGACTGGAATGTTTACCTGGCACTTAAGGCTTAAAATTCAAAACAGACAAGCAAGAAAGATAAAAAACAAAAATTAAAAAAAAATGGAGACGGGGAAAAAATGGTAAATTGGAAACCATTTTAAAAATGGAAAAATACTGAATTTACTGAATGAGGACACCAACAACTGTATTTCAGAAAGCAGTCTAATTATTGTTGACATGTGCCTGAAAGGCACCTGCTCTGCCAAACTGAGGGGATGAGAGGTGAGAGTGTCCTAAGTAAATGCAGATGGGTATGAAACATAGCACTGTTGATAAGTGACGCTATCATCTTCTGCAGGAAGGAAAGGCCTTTCCTTAAGGAAACTGCAGCTTTTTCTCTGTAGCACTCTTCCTTTCATTGCAAGGGCCTTGCAGATGCCTGGGGTTTGAGCCTGACCAATTGGTTTGTGTGCTACCTCACAGGACTTGGGGAACCTGTAATAAATCACTTTTGAGAATAATTTGCAAATACAACTCCACCTTAACTCCTTTCCAATGTACAGAGACATGGTTTGTTCACAAAAATGGCGGTAGAAATGGTATCACAGAAACTAATCCACTGGATTCCCCACTCCTCCCATAGCACCCAGTGGACTATGCTACAGGGTACCACGTGGACTATCCCAAAGTGTTAACAGTGGAGACGTGTCATGGGTGTACAGTTCCGAACGATGCTTTAAAGAAACCCTTTAACCCCTGTCTAGATATGTCGAGAACAATTTATTTACAACATTTTAGCTCCATGAAAAGATCCTCTCTCGGTTTCAGCTTGCTCCGTGCAGTTTTATTTAAGGCGATGTTCCAGTTTGTGATTGCTCTAACTTGTTCCAGTTTCTTGATATAAAGTTTGAATGAAATCCAAGTCCTTCATGCAGTGGGAAAAAAATGCTAAAGCTACACTGCACTATCCTTCTCTGATGTACTATCCTTCATATTGTTTTGGTTTCTTCCATAGCTGCCAAAGTCCCTAAAATGGAACTGGGACTTTAGGGTCGATTTTAAATCTCTGTGTTGACTATATGCTTTTGAACTTATTAGATACTGTGCACATTGTCATGGAATTACACACTAATGTTTTCATTCCTCAATGCTTTGTGTATGTGTGTGATAGTTAAAATAAATTAAAACAAACCAATGTGAGACAAAAACTAAGAAGAATGTTCTGCGTCAGTTTGAGACAGTTAGAGGGCAACAGTCCTTTGCTTATCTGCTCATGGCAGAAGTACCAGACTTCAGGACGCTAGGTAGCTTATCTGAGCCAGGGATTTTCCACGGCCCTGGAGAGACCGTTGCCTTTCGAACTGTGGCGTTGGTGCTGCGAGTGCTAATGGAGTGGAGATGTCCCTTCCTGGGGAACTCACTGGGTTTCCCATCAGGGTCCCTCTGGCTGTGGTCCATATCACTTCCAGGTGAGCTGCAGCGGGTGCTACTGTATGCCTTGGTAGCTCCTGTATCAATCTTGACGTGGTCGGGTGCTGCAGCTGACTTCTTCTCACTGGTGTTTGTGGATCTGTGATCTTTTTTGCCAAGAGATCCTCCTCTCTTGCTTTCTGGCTTCCTCAGCCTCCCAAACTGTTCATCACTGGTTCCAGCACACACGTGCTCTCTTGCGCCAGCCTCGATCATAACGCTGTGTCCCACCGCTTTGCTTTCTGAGGTGGGCCTGCCACCATCAGTGGTCTTATTTTTGCCTTCTGAATATCCTTTCCAAGAAGCCTCTTCATGCTTTGACCTGTCTACCTTTTTAGGACTTGCTGACCTTTCTCTTTGTTCTCCTAACCTTTTCTTTTTGTGACCGTTCACTGAAAGCTCCTTTGGTTTCCTTATATCGTGTTCCCTCTTGATATCCCATGTTGGCTCTGGGCTTATCTGGTGAGAAGGGTCAGAGGGTGGGGCTATGTGTGATGAAGATAATGGTGAGATTATGTCATCGAGGGAAAGAGCTACTTCCGGCAGACCTGGGGAGGTGGCAGAGGGAGCACTCCAGGAGTTTGGTTCGTCTGTTTCAACAACAAAGAGAAAAGAGTTAAGGGCGTACTCAACCGCACCATATTCTGAGCAACACTGATACCCAAACCATTTACCAGCCTTAAACCCCTCTGCTTCAGGTGAGGTGAAACTCCCTCAATTGTGGAACCAATAGGGAGAAATCAAAAAATAATCTCTGCACAAAAAAAAGAAAAAAAGGAAAAAAAAAGAAAAAACCCAAAAAGTACTGGAGACACAAGAGCCACAAAGCTGGCAACTGAAATTCTGGAAAGACCAGTCTTTTTTCATACAGATTCCACCTTCCTCTGCCTACGTTAAATTATTCTTAAAATAATAAAGGCACATGCTCATGAAATCAAATAGCCTCTTTTGTAGCTGTATAATGGATTTCTTAGCTGGGCAATATCAGTGCTGTCTCTGAGGACAAATGAGAAGGACTTTCTGCCATCTATTAAACATGTCCCTACAAGCATATAATAATTGACAAGACTTTGTAGCTCAGATAAGGTCATCATTGAATTCTGTCTCATATTTTTTCTAAACAGATATAGTATTGCAATGTTTATGGCCCCACAATTCTTACAGGGTACTTACACAGCTCTGCCTTTATATCACAGTGTCAGCAGCTGAGTCTCCTGGTTGTGCATTTTGAATTTCTGCTGGTTACTTAGCCTCAACACAATATGGTTGGATTGTGCAGATCCTGTTTAATTTAGCTAAATAAATGTCTCCTTTGCTGAATCACAATGATTTTCCTAATCCAAACCAGAATATTCTGGGATGCCTTTCTCTTGCATATATATCCTCATTTCTTATGATTAACTTTCTGGCAGAAAACAAATCCATCATGATTAATGACAGCATGGCTCCTATTCTTACCCATCTACTTAGAGGTTAGAGAAATCACTGCACTTGGCTAATGTCATTCCCTATTTAGCACCATTGCCTGGCTTTGAACAGAATGAGGAATAACCTGTCAGAGATGAAGGACTGTCTCAGGAATCCATGGAAACGAGGTAGAACTTGTGGCAAGAGCTGAATATTTTATGGGGGAGAAAATGTAACCTTCTAGCTAAAAATGAGCATGGACTTCTTCAGGTCAGGACTAGTATCTCTCAGTGATATCAACTGCCCTTTACAAAAGTAACACGCATTTTTCTCAGTGCTATGGCTGCTTTCAAATTATCATGGAGACGCACATCATCTCGAAAAATGGAATAGATTCTACTGCCCAGCCTGGGATCTGCAGCTTGCTTGACTAAAACAGCACTTTTAAGTTAATAGCTGGATTGAGTGATTGCTGTCTTGCAGATAAAAATAGGAGAGACAATAGTGAGGTGGGTGACGTAAAGGGAGGGAGCAGCACAGTTAGCTGAGGAGCTATTTATTTTCCCAGATGGTGTTTGTCATATGCTTTTGCATAATGAGCATATGTGTGGAGAGGATTAGCATTTGAGAGGGGTAGAAAGTACAAGTTCTGTGTAAGACAAATAAACATTGAGCTGGGAATCTAAATGGGCTGAGGGTCTCAACTGAATTTAAAAAAAAAGAAATCACACTTTCTTACCCTCCAGTTAAGGGTGACTAATGTACCATCTGCTCCCAGTTTGGCACTCAAGCAAGAAAAAAAAAGAGGAAGACTCGTGCATGTAGAGTGATCAGCTCCTAGGAGTTTGCCTACAAAAAGCATTGACTTTGATGGACTTGTTCTCTACTTCTGTTCTTCTGCACCACCAGCCTGGTACAGGACCACAGCCTGTGCCTGAAGCACAGACCCCACCCTGGCTCATCTTCAATCTGAAATCTAGGGGATTTCATTTTATTTAATACTTGAGCCAGGGACCATGCATAGACTCCAAATCGCTAAAAATATTGTGGCACTCAGCATAAAGCTGCCTATGTGCACCAGCAAGGTACCTGAGAAAACTCTAAGGAAGCCACCTTGAGCTTCGGAAAATTAAATTTATACTTTTCATGGCATTGTCACTCCTACCCAGGGTAGAGGCGGTGCCAAGGGTTGGACCAGCATATTTGTCTGAACTAAAATCTTCTTTCCTAGTTGTCCATGAGATGTTGTTTTTCACAGTTTTTCAGTGTCAGTGAAGAGCAGTGGGCCATTATCCTATCTTGTGTTAGGCTGTGAGAGCTTTGGATTACAGAAATAGCCTGTTACTTTGGGTAGTGTCATCTGCACACCAGTAAAAACACCAAATAGCCTGGAGCAGCAAGATGCTTTTGGGTAACAACACTGCCTCTGTGAAAATGCACCACTATGCTCAAATCAGCTGTTTCTCCTCCAGGAGGACAAATTAGGGGGCACCATTCAAAATCAAGGTGGCAAACACCTCTTGTGGCTCCTCTGAGGCACGAAGGATAATATGGTACCAGTTATTTGTGGGATGCTCTGGAGAGGAGACCTGGGGGTTTGTGGCCTACTGCTTTATTCCCTAAGATGACAGAATTTCTTCTACTTTCTTTTTTGAAGGGGATGAAAAAACAACCAAATGTAGTAGTGAGAAATCATAGTGGGCTAGAACACACTTCATCAAAACTGAACCAGCATATCTCTTATATATACTGATATATAAGTATAGGTGTCTATAAACTGGACATGCCATATTATATGCATTATTGGATTTTATCTCTGGATTTTATCTCTCACCCAGAAAACCCTGAGTAAAAGACAACTTGGCCAACTAAGGAAGAAAACTTGTAGCCATGGCTTTTTAAGTTTGGCTGTGGGGCAGCCTCAGGTGTGTCACCGGCTGCACTATGTTTAAAATACTTGCTGGTAAGGCACCTATATATATATATATATATTTTTTTTTTTTTTTCCAGTGGTTATGGAACAATGTTGCCATGGAATAAAATTATCATTTATATTCTTTGGCAATATAGTGCTTGTAAGCAAGAAGAAAATTACTTTAAGTACCATCAGTCTGAGACAGCTAAACTCAACCTAACTTGCTTTTCTTTCAAATGAAATTACATTATATAGAAAGTTGTTCTCAGCCTTGATAGACATTAATGTCAACAAGCCATTATTGCAATATGTCACTGGCTGGTGAAGAGAATACTCATGTGAGGGTATTGTAGCCAACTTCCCACTAATGTTTGAACATTATGGAAAAATATAAAAATTACTAGAGTAGAGCAAAGTGCAGGAATGTAAGTAATTTATTGCTCAGAAGAAAAAACCTTTTAAAGACCTGTGTTCAAGCCATAAGGGTTCATTTGGATTTGTTCAACCAGCACTAAAAGGATTGCTTCTCCATAACAAATATAAACACGAGAAAAATGTAAAATTTTATCCTGCAGAGCAGTTAAACTAGTAATTTATTTTCATGATTATACTCAGTTTCTAGCTACATTTTCGAGAGAGTTATTAATATTTCTGAATATTTTTTATTCTGTTGGTCTAAGGCTTTTTATAAAACCTTTGTGTTAATTGGGAATATAATCTACTTTTACTTCTGTTATTCCAACGTATCTCAAAGCATTTTGTAAACATACTAAACCAGAGGCAGAGCACTGATTTTACTTTCTTCCTTCACCTCTGGGAGGAACTGAAAACAGTATTTGTTTATCAGAGCATGAACTACTAATACCCAAATAACTTGCAAGCAGATGAGAAGAATATTGTATTCAGTCGCAACTGCTGGAGAGATTCAGGGACAACGTAGTTTTAAACTTGCTTCTGACTTTGTCACCATTGATAACACCCTTACTGTAAGAGAAATTGTTTTTCAAAAGCATACCTCTCATGAATGTTAATAGATGCCTTCCTTCTTTCTTTGAAGGGAGAAAATCTCCCTTGACCTACTAGTTCAGACAAGACAAATGAGCTGGGAGCAGCACTATAATCTGTCACTGTGATGGCATTTCATTTGGTATAATTTAGTAGGTGTTTACTGGGTGGCTTTTAATTTTCCCACAAGCTACTGTAACACAAGTTGGTGGCACTTCTCCATGGGATGTGTAAGAATAAGAATAACTCACCTACGACCAGCTTTGCACAACTCCCAGGCAAAGGAGAAAATTGCTAACTGAGTAAGAGCCACCACAGACACAAGATCTGGAGTGTGTGGGAGGACAAGTGGGAGATGAACACAGCCATTTTGGGGGAAGAGTGACACAGGGAAAAAAAACATCAGGAGCAGAAGTTTTCTGTCTGAAGGTTTTTTTATTTGAGGTAGAGCTGCCACATACATGAATTGTTTGTTTTGCTCTGTCAGCTCTCACACATTCAATGGAATGGAAATGAAGGTACTACTCTCATGACTCTATTTGCTCCTGTCTTAACTGTTCTAGCTGGATCCTGTGCTTGCTGATGGCTGAACCATGAGAAAAAGAACCCTGGCTTTATTCCTAATAGAGAGGAGAGCTCTGCCCATGGGCCTCTGATTTGTGGCTCTGATTTGTGGCATCAAAATATTTTAGATAATTGTATAGTAATTTATCAAGGATGTGTGATTTTTCATCAGATATAATTATCCATAAAGTACTAATACTAATTTAATTGAATATTTAGTAGTAAGAGTAGAAATTACAACACATTTTTTTACTTAACTACAATAAAATCTCAAAGCCTTTTAAATTTTTGAATTACATGAATAATGTACAATATATTAAAGCTTTGAACACTTTCATTAGTCTGAATGAAGTGTTTTCTGAAATGTCTAAACAGCTGTACTCCTATCTTCCCAGAATTATTTTCCTAGGGAATCAAAGAGGGTTTGACTGAATAAAAAACATGGTGCTTTAATTTTTCCCTCCATTTTTTTTGTCTGAAATTATGTATTGCCAGGAGGGGGCAAGCAGTTCTTTTAGATGCTGCTAATAGCAAAATCGGGATAAATTGTCCCCTGGTAAGTATTCACTAATGTTGGCAGTGCTACACCAGAAATGCATTTCTCATTATAGCTTGACATGTCTTTGATGTTCCTGATTGCATTGGTCTCCTGAAGCTTTTCTTTAATGCTCTCTAAGGAGAGATATTTCAAAATATATAAAGAATCTTTAATATTCTATCCTGACACTTCCACAACCCAAACACACAGTATCCTTTGTCTCCTGAAATCAATGATTCTCTGAAAATGTCATGGTTAGAAAAGCTCTTGGTACTTTCTGATCAGCTATCAGCCTTATGGAAATGTGACACAATATGCCACCTTTTCTCCCAGCGTCTCCCAGAAAGTGAGTGGCAATGGGTTTTGCCCCCACCTTATGGCCTGCCTGTACTTCTAGCTGTAATTCCTTTTAATTATTCAATATGCTATGCAAATGGTTTCTCAAAAATTGCACTTTTCTTGGCTTAAAATTGCATTTCTCTTGTCTTGCCTTCCACTGAATTTATCCACATTTAGGTCCCTGAACACCAAGCAGCCCTGGAAGCAAACACCAACGGGTTTAGGGGCCTTCTGCTGTGATGTGGTACTTCCTTTGCTCAGTCACTGTGGGCACATCCAGGTGGGATAGCCTTTCCATCATTACTACTGCTCTTATACTTTACAAAGGAATGATAGCAATGTGCTATGGGTGCAAAATGTTAATTCTATGTATAGGAATTAGATATGTGCCATATACATTTATAAAAATAAACCCAGGTTATACTTGGTTATTTTGGCATATGAACTACATCTCCTTTCTCACACATGCAGTTGAGTGATCAGCTTAGTATTTTGAAGTCTTATTTCTGATATAATGAAAACCTAATCTAATTATTTTATATCTTAATGTGACCATATTTGTCTATTTGTATTCAACAATATCATGGTGACTCTGAATATTTAGAGTACATAATAAATATAACTTTAAATGTAGCTTTGCTCAAGAGTGGAATCTTTCTACTTTTTAGTAATTAGGTTTTTTTGCTTCACACATTTCTTTTTCCAAAGTTTGAGGACAGTTGCTCAGGGTAATCAGAGTTAGTTTACAAGTCACAAAAGATTACAGGAAAACAAACATGCATCATCCATTCCTAAATTTTGTGCTTGGCATTTTCAAAAGAGCAGAACGATTCATTAAGAAAGACTGATATTTGGGGTATGAAACAATGCCAGACCTAGTTTTTCTGTCCCCAAAGTCGTGCATTTTTGTTTTAATCACTGGTCTAATACTGGAAAAGGTGGCTATTATTCCTATTACATGGAGCGGAACTCAAGAATTACAAGAACTCAAGAATCACAAGAAGAGATATGAATGTAAGTGTACCGTGAGTGATGACTACTTCTATCTCCTCTGTAAACTTGAAATGCTTAATTTTACATCCAGAAAATTCAGTCATTGACCTATTCCAACACTGGGAAGCACAGCTCTACATCCTGCTTGTCTCAGGTCCTAGTGCCATTGATACTCAGATGTCCTAATTCTTTTCATGTTCGTGGTCATTACTGATTATTTAGTTTCTTTGGATTCATTATATCCATCTACCAGTGTATACTTTATCTAGATATTAAATGAAAGATGCCCTAAATATTTTTGCAGCAGACACAGTGTTCATGAAGTTCTTGCAAGGGCCATTTAATGACACTTTGAATGATCTCATCTCAGGTAAAATTCACTTTCATCACCTTTTCTGTACTCTGCTTAGAGGTTTGTTAGATAAGTGCTTTCATGTTAAGAGATCTAATTTTAGAATTATTGCAACACTTCACAAAGAACAGATTGTTAGTTATGCTTGAAGACCAAATTTACAGAAGCTCAGGACATGATCTTACTTGGTGTTGGAGCTAAGGGAACAGAGAGAAATGGAAAATTTAAACTTCAGTAAGAGAGGGCAAAACTGTATATTGCAAGGAAAAGAAGTTTAAAAATTCTTTAGAAAAATGCTGAATGTTTTCTTCAAATAAGAAAGCCACACATATTGATTTGTTTGCTTTAATCTGTAGCAAGCACTATGGATGAAAGCACTTCTCAATTTTTATGTAATGTAGTCTTTTAAATATGGTTAACAAAGAAACATGGGAAGCAACTGATTTGACTTGGAGGGTTCCTATTATTATTCTGCACTGGTTTTGATCCTACATTATTATACCCAGGGCATCATCAGTAAATCCCTTTCCCTCAGTTAATTCTTTAATTATGGCACTGTTTCCCTGTGTAAAATACTGTTTCACCAGTATTTTACTGTCCTTGCCACTTGAGATAATAATTTAATTGCCTCACAGAGTCAGAGAGAGAGGTGTCTCAAAGGACCTCTGGAAATAGATGTCTGCTCTCTTGTTGAACATGTACACAACCAGTGTTGGGGAGTTCCTCACAGAAAATCCTTTTGAAGGCTGTGGACCAAAGCTGAGTGGATGAACACAGAGCTCTACACCCATCACCCCACATCAGGTCATTTTTGAGAAAGCACAGGCTGCTGCAAGTAAGTGGCCTGAGACCTTTCAGGCTGACACAGGAGATAACTAATGAGTCCAGAAACACTCAGACTTTCTGCCATGGAGAGCAGGTGGCCTGGATTGTCTTGGATGATCTTGGGGTGCTGCTTTAGCCCTTTCCTGGTTATGCTGCCTTTGTTCATCCCTTAAATATAAATTGCATCCATAAACAATTCACTGTGATTTTGTAATAGTGCCTAAGCTCTGCATCATTTGGCTCTCTCCAACATCACTCACACCTTACAACAGGGTTGAGACTTTGACACTGTCCTTACAATAGCAAGAATAAAAAAGGGTCATTTTTCTATGCAGAAAAAAAGCTATTCAAAGCACAGGATGGGAGGGGGGAAAAATAAGGAGCCACACCTATAAGCAGGTTGTACAAGTACCTTAATGTAGTAAATCAATTTACTAATTTACCATAGTAGTCTTCTGGCTGTAAATCTTAAGGCTAGATAATTATTGGTGCACAGTTTACCTCTCATTCCAAGACCCAGTTTAGTTTATTCTTAGATATGATTTTAATAAACAGTCCTATCAACTAAATATTCAAATCATCATGATTGCCAAGCAGACTTGGTGTGAGAAACTGAAATGTTAATGGTTAATGACTCAAACAATTTTCCATTTGCCAAAGCAGCAGGTGCTTTGCTGAGGATGTGCAAGGTCACAGCCCAGGAGTAGAACAGGTGGGCATGAACTTTTGTTTAGGGACAAGCTGGGTTTTGAGCCAGATAGGAGAAGAGGCTGATAAGAGCAGATCCTGTGGGGTGGGATAATATTTTTTATCATGCCAATGTCCTCCTTTACACAACTGGCTCAGCTGCAAAACCGCACTGGGGAAGGTATCAGGACATTTACATTATTCATCCCTTCTGATGGGCCATTACTGGCTCAACTACAATGACATGAGGTGGCTGTCGTGTTTTAGAACCAGCCTTCCTTCCTTCCTTCCTTCCTTCCTTCCTTCCTTCCTTCCTTCCTTCCTGCCTTATATTTTTTCTTAAGTGATATTTTTATGCTTTTATATTGTTGTANTCTGATGGGCCATTTCTGGCTCAACTACAATGACATGAGGTGGCTGTCGTTTTTTAGAACCAGCCTTCCTTCCTTCCTTCCTTCCTTATATTTTTTCTTAAGTGATATTTTTATGCTTTTATATTGTTGTATTACTATAGGTAATAATAAGCAAAATGGCTACATGCCTGCTTTCCGTTTCAACCAAGTTGTTCTAAAATAAAAAATAAACCCTATACATACAGACATACAGACATATATATACATACATACATACATATAATATATATTTAAACAGCAATTGTTCAGTGTTCCTTCAATCTAATCCCCTCCAAGGCATCTATTAACAAGAACTGCAGTTACCCTTGCCTCCAGGGACAGGTTGTAACACTTGGTAAATCAGATTTTTCCTTGAATCAGCTTAATCCATCTGCATAAATGCTGCAGGATTACTAATACTGAAAGAGCTGGAGTGAAGAGTAGCAGCCTGCATGAGGCTTTTACCCTCCACAGGAATCTCCTCACTGTTATGTCAATGTTAAGTCTGTGGACAGCTTAAGTATCAGTCTTGAGTGATGCTGCTCTAACCACACATTATCATTCAATAGGTCCTCCATGTGGTTTGGTGCCCTTTTTGAAGTGCTGAGCATCTCACATATTTATCAGATCAGAGCCACTCAGGAAATACTTGTCCTGTCAATAAAGAAGGTTTTATTTTTTCCTGTGTGATCAGGCAGTGGAGTAGAACTGGAGAAACCTCAGCAGTTCTCTCCCAGAGCCATGCTGGAGCTGGAAAAACTACATTGGAAGTTACTGTATAATTAAAAAGATAATGACTTTCAAATTAGTTTTTATTAATAGAATTAAGCCACATTAAGTCATAAAAGGTGTTCATAAATATGTTAATAAAATGTGTGGTATTAATGAAAAACATTCTGTGGAGACTGAATAATTTACGGGTTGGATATTACACACTTAATTAAAGTTAAATATTAAAATTATTAATTATCACAGCTAAAAATGGGCGTTAACAGTAGACATCACAGTCAGGTCAAAAAATAGCTGTCATTATTAAAAGCATATAGATAATAAATAAAGTTTACTTAATAAGTGAGGAATTCAGAGCATTTTGACTGTGTATGAAATGCTCCTAAAAGTTGTTTCTGGTAGGCACTGAGGTTCTCACTGTACAAGGGAAAGCAGGATCTTGAGCAAAATACTTGGTTTGAACTCAGTCACAAAGCTCATGAATTCCTGTTCTGCTTAGGGTAGAAGCTGCAGAAGCAGTTTTAGTGTTGCTTCAGCAAACTCTTTTCAGGCTGGGGGCCTTTAGGCAATGAAGGTGCAGAGCTGGCTCTGGGACCACCCCTGCTGGCAGGGCTGTTGCAGTATCTGATATCTTTGGGATGCTGAGACAAATTTATCTGAAAACTCTATAATGAGATGGAAGTGCACGAATAAATGATTTTTACACTGTAATATTCAGCTCCTAATAAGTAAACACAAACTACACATTCTTAGAAAACCCAGATGTTCAAAATTCTGGGTTGCATATCTGTGTTACTCTTGCTCAACAAAATTCAACACTCTCTATGGTCATGTTTGTTAAGCACTGGTTGGAGAGCCACAGTTACCTCATATTGTCAAAGTAAAAAAAAGCCCTACATTTCATTTTCTGTTTTTTTTCCCCCCAAGCTAGGAATAAGAAGCTCTAAGAAATGTGACAAAAGCCATGACCTCTGCTAACCTTTCCCTGTGGTTGGGCCACAAAGCATCAGCCAGGAGCTGCAGCATGGGATGGTGGAGCTAGGACAAAGGCAGGACCTGCAAGTCCCTCTGTGGACAGAGCTTGCCTTCACCCCGCTAATGGCTGGCATAACAGGTTTTTGTGTCACTCTCTGTGTCATCATTTAGGCTCATCATATTTCTGATGTCAATGAGGAGAGATTATGAGAAGCCTTGTTAGTTTAATTTAGTTTGGGTGTCACAGAGTTGGGCCACTGGCAAGGCTCTGACACAGGGACTGGGTGATACAGGAATATTCCTGTGTGCCTTCACACTGTTCCCTTTGGTACACAGCTCCCTGTGGCAAGGATACCATCACAGATACGTGGGGAACCTAACTCTGAGTAAGAACAAATTGCAGTGATGCAGTCTTACTATTAATTGGGTTCTGTGGCAAATGAAAGGGACTGTGAGATGAGCAGCAGGAGAGGGATTTTCTGGGATATTATGCTGCAACAGCAGAAGACTGGACTTAGTCGTTTGGCAAACTGCAGAGACACAGTAACTATTACTGAATTCCTATTTTACATATTTATCTGGATTAAATGAAGAATGGAAAAACTCATGTTGTGGAGACAGAGGTATGGCTGCGTTCTTTCAGGTCCTGTATTTTGGGTACTCATCTTCCAGTATTGTCAACTGGATAGAAATACAGGAAGCCATGAAAACAAATGTTAGAAAAAGATTTGTGGGTGAGACTTTCCCCTTCTTTGGGCTGCTTGCCAGTTTATGTGACCCAAACCTGAGATAGTGTTTGTTCATCTGTTTTACTCACTGTAGTTTAGCTGTAATTATCTACACTTTACATCGTATTAGTAAATCTACTCCAGAATATTATATTAGAATAATTAAGCTTTAATTATAAGAGAACTTGCTCAACAACCTTATTAATAAATCTTTGCTCAGATGTGGAGGGACACTGCCAATTTTGGTGTGGATTAGTAAGGTTCTGCTTTAGTAATAATACTGAGTAGTCAAATAGGAATTTTAATCTTTAAAGTGCTTCTCAAGCATTAAATAATTAATCCACATAACACTCCCAGGAGATAGGTAAGTAAATATTACTATCCCTGTTATAAAGATGGGGGAAGCTGGGGTTAGACTATTTAGCTAGACTGGCCTGAATCCACAGGGAGTGTAATTGCCAAAGTAATGTTTAGGACTCAGTATTTTTGCATTTAAAAAGTGAGGAAAAGGTATTGCCTTTCTGGAAGCTTAAAGTCATTGCCACAAAACTGAAAGTGTCATCTCATGTATCCCTCTTTCTTTCAAGATTGTATTTTCTCTTTCTATACCAAGGGATAAAAGGTCTGCATATCTTTTGAAATAGAAATTTGCTACAAGACAGAAATAACTATATGCTCCCACTTATACATACACATCCACTGTTACTTAATAGAAGGATGTTCTACTTTTCTGCCAGCTGCCACATATTTATTAAATACTAAAGACATGTTTGGAAAGCAGGTTTTAATATTCAATTTTGCCCTTGAATAGTTTTTACCCAGAGCAATAAAATGTTCTAGAACCTTTGGGAGCCCATATTCAAATTGCCTGCTGGTTTTAGACCAATTTTATTAACCAGTATATTGGTTAATTTAGTTAGGTTTTTTTTTCTTTTTACACACCACAGGTTCCTGAAATTAAGTTGGTATTGCTAGAAATAAGAAGGTGGTATTGGAAATGCAGAAGGAATATGAATGAATGTTTGCAGTTCCACCAAGGTGGTCAAAGGCAGAAAGGGCACTTTTCCACAATGAGTATTGATTTTTGCACTCACATCAGATAAATGATATATGGAGTAGTTCAAGTTTCAAATAACAGTCAACCTCAGCTCTGGAGACTTATAAAATGAGCATTAAAAATAGGATGAACTAGATTATCTGATCAGTACTCTGAACAGATAGAAGTATCTGGCTTCAAAGTATAGGCCAAATTATTTAGCCATTTATTAGACAAATGTAAAATCTTCAGACATTGTAACAGAACTAGAAAAATCAGTTTATAGCAGACTGCAAACTGGAGACTTCTGAAGGATATAACTATAGTCAAACAATAACCTCACAGGATAAGCTCCCAATTTTTAATCTATTCTTTGCAAATATAAATGCAGTGGTCACTAGTAAGGGCTACCAAACCCATGGTGCAAGGAAGCACAGGCATGTATCACTTGATCTGAAGGTACCTTTCAAACCACCTGCATCTGTCCTGTGCTATGCCTAAGTTAAGTAAGCCTGCTGATCATCTTCCAGAAGTGATTATTTATACAAAAGAGAACAATTCCTTTGGGTGAGGTGTGGTCTTATAACAGGCTGCTCTAGGATGCTATGGTAGGGACTCTCCTAAGACATATTAGAGTGGTCAATTTATCTGTTCTGCTTCAGGAAATTTGACTCCTTGCTCTGTGCTCTAATGAATGGTAGCACAGCCCCATTTTTGGTTGGGATAAGCCCCATCAAAATGGGCTCTTTAGGAAAATTCTTCTCCTCCAAACTCTTTCATTAAAAATACCTGAAATTGAGACATTTTATAACAAACATATTTTCATTTGACATGACACTGCATTTTTTATCAAGCAAGTATTTCAGTTTTGGTCTTGACCAGAACTAAAGTTCTTTTGATTTTCTGGATACATAATGCGGAGAAAAAAATTCTGTTGCAACACTTCCTGTCAGATAAATGAGAACCATTCACAGTTGGGTGACTCTGAAAAACTAACTTTAGCTATGTTTATAGAGTATTTCCATTTCAACTTATTTCAGGAAAAAGACTTATTTCCTGTGTATGTTTTTCTGTAGGAGGAAAAATAAAGATGGTGCCCAGAAAGTTGAGGTTATAAATATGTAGAACCTGTGTTGGAACTGCAGTTCACTGAACTGAATACTGGGACTTGTGACATGGCCTTAATGCATCTAACCTCTCTGAGCTATGTTTAGTGAAGAACAAAACAGACGTGAGGTGAGAATACAAGGAAGGGTGGAATTAACATTTCTATATGATGCAGGAGCTTTGCTGCTAGGTAACATACACACTTGAAATACATGGGAACATTTCCCCAATAGCCTCTAGATGTGTCCAGCTCTCCAGAAGCAAAGTATATGGATGTGTCTGTGTTTAAAAAAATCGTATTTATAGACACAGAATGGAAATAAGCTCTAACTGGAAACATATTGGTTAGATTACCTGGATCTGCATGCACAAGACTGATAACTTAAGTCCAGTTTAGTGCCTGGTTGCTGGAGGCAGGAATTCTGTGAGCATCACACTAGAGGAGCTACTTGAATCTCAAAGGCTGGAAGACATCTCTGGATATCACTCCCTTTCTATTTCCAATCTGTCTACTTCAGTGTGTGAGACTGCCCTTATAATTGTAGAAAATGTGCTATATTGTGCAAAGCCAGCAGCAGACAGAGCTGAATGCATCTGGACACTGCTCTGTTTTCTGTGATGACAACAATCAATAGGAAAATAGAAAAAAAAGGCTTTTCTTTCCTTTTGCTTTCCAGGTATCATATCTGGGCCCTGACTCTCTATTACAAATTAGATGCATCTGAACAATCTGTGCAGTTGGATCTGATTCTATGAAGAAAATTACTTGAAATCAAGAGCAAAGAGCTTTGTGTAAATTCAGCATAACCACAGGATTTAATAAACGACTGTTACCTTACAGCATATTTCAAAATGTGTTCAATTTTACATTTGTTATTTCCTCATTTGTTATTTCTTCTTCTGCACATAAATATTGTTTGAGATCAGCACCTAACTTCCACCTTCATATTGTTAATATTTTTGCAAGCCAAGTGCCATAAAGAAGAGGAAAATTATGGCTTAAACTCAAAAGTTTAAGATATTTGCCTGAAAAGTCATATTCAGAAGATAAAGGTTTGTCATGAGAAAAAGTGGATATATAGCAGACCTTTGCATTAGCAGCAGTGTAACATGCAAAACTCATTATTTAGGATATTAAAATACATTTGTAGAATTCATAGGTGCTTTGATGTCTTAGATAATCAGTTATGAAAGAAAAATTGAAGACTGTAGAAACTATTAAGTGAGCTAGCATGTAAGAAAAAGTTGGAAAATACTCTATTAACAGTTGTGAGAAACAAAATGTATTAGAAAGATAATATACATGCAGAGTTTACAAACCGTGTCTTTAGGGTGGCCCAATAAGTAGAAATATGGGGACCCATGCTTGTCACTTTTCATGCACATGGAGAGACTGGAAGGTACCATTCCTAAAGGAAGGGGAGGAACAGCCTAGGACCAATCATTAGAATTAACAGAACCAGTGACATACAGACATTTTACTATTGTTAGAGCAGAGAATTCTTAGTAAGTTTAGAAAAACTAAGTGAAAAGCTTATATGTACCAGGAAAGAAGTATTTCTGTAAAGCTAAGACATAAGCATGCTGTAAGTCTAAACATTAGTGGATTATTGAAACTACTGTACATATATATTCAGGACATAGATTCACCTGGTCTACGGATATGGAGTACATCTTGAGGTGCTTCCTGAAGGAGTCATAACAAATCAAAAGCAAAGAGTTTAATGCATTTAAGAACTGTGCCAATTTACTTGTATGAAAAATCCTTGTATTGGTATCAACTCCGACATTTTGTGGGTTTTCTTGCTGGGGTAGTGCTGAAGCATGAGATTTTTTTGAGGCCCTTCAAAAATTACTTATGGCTAAATAACTCATCACTTTTATCTCTTAACCAGCAATTTGCATATACTGAAACTTCAATCTTCCTCCCTTACATGGCCTAAAATGAACCTAACCTCTAGTTCTGTAAAACCACCTGTGTGTAATGAACCCATGGGGTGAGCTGTGTACACAATTTGGCATTGTGTGAAGAAACAGAGATTCCAAAAACACACAATGCATCCCCAGGACACATCTTCTAATAAAGCCAAACAAAGCAGGGGAAGCGAGGGAAAGGAGTAGATCCATAAAGCACCAACCATCACTACACAATGCAGATTCCTTCTTCTCCAAATCTCAGTGATTGCAGTTCCCACAGCTCTGAGTATCTGTTATTATCACAGTGTGACCTAGAATGCTCAGGGCCATACCCAGAGGTCCAAGATAGGGCAATGGAAAAGTTTTCCAAAATCTCAGTGTAAATGGGCAGGAGTCTCTAAAACTTGTAACTTCCAGCAGGAGCTCTTAGGCAACTTAAAACTATATGAAAGTTAATAGAAACCTTATATCAAACTGACAGATGATTTTTTAGTCCTAAAAGTAGAAAGGGAAACAAATTAGTTTATTCCAGATGTTTCTTACAGGTGAAATTCAGTGTTTTTGCTCCCTCTGCACTACCAGACACAAAGCGCTGGGGGCAGGGGTTATGCCTTGCTGGAGGGATAAATCCACCTACAGGTGCTAACCTGCCTCAGCCTTCTCCACCTTTACTCCTTGTTGGCAGTCATTTGATTATAAGATTCTTTGCTTTCAGAAACTTCTAGGAACTTATATATTTTAATGTACTGTGAGTAATAATACCTCCAGCCAGGAAAGGCCAGGAACAGTAAGCCAGAAATAAAAAGCTGCCAGGACTGCTGGGGCTGAGAGTGAAACACCACAGGCTTTCTAGGGAACTTCCTCCAAAGACATCTAGAGAAAGGACTAGGTGTTCCCACAAAACACTGTAGTTTTCTGAGGATGATCAATCATTAGAGGTAACTTGCTTCTTGTAGAACTCATAGCTGGGTAGAAGATTGATTTGTCAGATTTACTTCCTCTTGAACGTTACTATTTTGGGATTTTGTGAACAGTTTTCCCGCATTTTGCCTCTAAGGATGATACTTCATCCCAGTGTTTGGCTATGCAAAGTGCATGTCCTTCTCATGGTGTTTCTGTAGCTATGGCTAAGGCCTGAAATACATAAGCATCTGTAATGAGGCTCCCACAGTGTGAACAGAGATTTTTAGAACTGCTGCACACCCAGTAGCTCCTGCTGAAGTCAGTAACCCCTTAGGTAGGTGTACACACGGGAAATTAGGCAGCCACTGCAAGAAATGTCTTGATCTGTCACATTATTTAAATTGGTTTTAATGCTGGTGGGAGAAGTGCTCAGTTCTGCAGTGATGACTCTGGGTTTTGTGTCCAATGACATGAAATGAAACCTCACAGTCTCTGCAGCCAGACTTCCCAGGCATTAAGTGCTTTTTGGGATCAGGATTCCCAGCAGTACCTCTAGACTTCCTTGCACATTAATATGATTTCTTACTATGACTTGGTTCTCTGGAGAACTCAGCTGGCAGACTATTTCCTATGAAACATGATGCTGATGTTCTTTGCGTTTGGATGAGCTGTGATATTTCACCTCCTGTGGAAGCACAGTTCCTCTGGCTATCCTTATCCTCAGCAAACATGTTCTGAGCTGCTGGGTGATAAAACACCTGTTTTCAATGCTTCTTTGGTTGCTCCCTGCTGTGAAATCAGCCATAGTTTTGAAGCATTAATCAAATCTGAGCTCCTTTGTTTACATTCTGATGGTAGCATGCCCGCTACAAGAGGATTTCTACCTCTGAAATGGTCGGGGATCTTTGGCATTTGTTTACAAGTAAAACGAGCAGCTGGAATGGAGGGAAATGATGCATTTGCAGCACATTTTGTTTCTTACCCCAGGTTTGAACAGTGCTTCAGCTCAGCCAGAATTTTCCAAGATGAAAATGGACAGATTTCCAGGCAGTATAAACTGACATAACTCATTCAGAAGATTTACACCCTTGCAGCAGCTCATTGTTTCTTCACTAAGTGCTTTCTTCTTTTCAGTACACATTTTTTTCTTTCACAAATCACCTTTTTATTGTTGATGAATTTTCCTTAACACTGCTTTTACTGATGTCAATCACATCATCATTCAAACACTGACATTTCTTGCACTTAAGTACATACCATCATATTTTGTACTATCAGAAACATTGCACTGGAGTTTAAAACACAAGGAAAATCAAGAAGTTGAAGACGGAAGACAATAATGTGATAGTCTTGGCTGGCTGGTTGAGGTAGCTCTAGATAAGTTTTCTCTTTTTTAGTGCTGTGAATCTGAGTGTTGCTGCTGTTGGAAAGGCCTTTAATCACAGCATTACTAAACCTGACTTGGGAAGTCCCTGACCATTTTGCCTGTCAGGGACTGAGAGAGAATATCCAGGAGAGGACCCTGGTACACTTGTGCTATTGTTATATTTATCCTTAGGCTTCTGCTGCACACCACCATTGCAGTCCCAATACCAGCTCTGTCGTCCAGCCTTGTAGATTATACTCAGCGAAGTTATTTCCCACTGATGCTCTCCATAGCTGGACCCTGATGAGTATAAGAAATATTTTTGACATGTACTTTCTTAAAGAACTCTGATTATTTTATGTAAAAAGAGCTCCAATTAGTCTTGCTACGTCTCAGCTGTGAAATTCTGGTTGAAGGGAGAGGGAGCTATTAAATATTGACTAGTTAATCTGCTGTCCTCAGGACCACTTTGTCCTCAAGCCTACTGCCACAATCTTCTCTGCATTCTGTTTTACATTATTTGGAAAAAGATGTTTCTGGGGTCTCTGACAGATGTTCTTCACAGTATGATGACTTAACATTGAAATCTGGTCTGCTTGAAATGTGGCCTCCCATTTTGATTGGTTCTATTTGTTAATTTCTGTTTTTAACTGGCTAGGCAGGCTGCTGTTGGAACTTAGGTGCACCTTCTGTTTGTTCTTAGACTACTTCTTACAACTTTGGGAAATGACGTAGGGAAGACATTAATTATTTCAGTAAATTTCAACAGGCATCTTCTTATTTTACTTCCATTCTGCTTCCAGACTGGATACAATTCTAACACTTCTCAGCCTGCATAAAGCACAGATTAAGAACTGCAGATGTGCAGATGTTTTCCTTTGCTGTGATGCTTTCTGCAGGTTGTGTGTGCACTATGAAGTAACTCTTGAACACTTTTGTCCTTTTTCAGTGCAGTAGGACAAAGGGGCTTTCAAGCACAGCTACTTAGTTCTCCTCTTGTATGGAGCTGTAACCTGGAGATGCAGCTTGGAAAATGGTCTGATTAAACAGCACTTCTATTTCTCATAATCTGCAATTTTAAACAACTAATGCTAAGTATTCCAAATGCCTTCCCAAATGGTGAGCTTGGCTTTAAACAACATTGTGAAGTCACCTTGTTGCTTTCTGTTAGCACTAAAAGCTGTATCTGGATTTCTATTGGCTTATATGTACTTTCTACTCGTCATCTTCTGTGGAAGGGGAGACTTGAGCTCATTTTGGAAGATTTGTTTTCCTAAATCAATGATACTTACACTGAAAATTTTTTTGTGTTTGTGGTTTTATTATTATTTTATTTTTTTTTTACTGGGATAATGTACAATTTCATAAGATTATATAAATAAAGGAAATCTATTTTAGATTTAAGTGCCATTTGGAACTGGGACCTTAAGAAATTCAGATTTGGAATGGGTCTGAACAGCTACTGATTCTTTGCTCATCATAGCCTCTTGGACCTACCTTAGATTAAATTGTTTTCTGAGGAATCGTAAAAATGCAGGTATATAGTTCTACTATTTGAGAAGAATTACTACCACTATATCAGTCCTGGATGTTTGTTTGTTCTTTCATTAAAAATGATGCACTTCTCCCCATAAAACAGTTCTGGAGGTGACCTGAATTTCTGTTGAAGGTCTCTCTGAAAGGATTGCACACTAGTTAAGATTGATATTAAATGTCTTTGTATCATTTTATCACAGCCCCTGGAAACCATATTGGCTTTGTTTCTACTCACTAAAAGTACAAATCTCTAACTTTATTATCAGATGAGTGGGCTGTGGCCCATCTTTTCTGCCTTTATTCAGAAGCTCTTGAAGGTTGTAAAAAAGCATCATACACTGTCCTGAGTATTGGCTTAGCCATAGAATTAGTTCTAATTTAGAGAAGAAAATAGTGCAATTACAATGTGTATTGACAGCTGGGAAAGAACGCTTTCAGTGCAGCTGACTTAAACAGAGGTATTGAATTTATGTTGGCAACAAAGGCTCACCTGAACCTATAGTTAAACTTAAGTATTTGAATTTTTATGTGACTATAATTTCTGATTCTAATGGGAAAGCATTCTGGAACTTCAAAAGTAAAAGTAAAAAAGTTTAATAGAGTTTTGGACCTCCCAGCATAAAGAAGTTAAGGACTTTCCATTCAAAAAAATAGCCATTTTCCTGAGAGATTAAAGCCCAGACGTGCACATCATAAAACTTATGTAAATATATGAAATTGTAACACCATACTAACAGTTAGCCCTGGTTTCAGTTTTTAAAGAACCTTTTTGTCTTTGAAATTACCTTTGGATAATTTATTTTTACTTTTTGTCATCTCAGTTATGAAATAAGGTTTCTATATTGTCTAAATGACTCACACTTCTTGAAATACTTAAAAAGTCCCAGAAGTTCCTCTGAAAGAAAACATAAGAAGAATGGATCCTGTTTTTTTCACCAGAATGAGCAAAATCTCATGTTTTAAATTCAGAACTGGCTTCTAATTGATCATCTATATATTTTTTCAGAGAGAATACAATGGGTGAAGTTGACAAAGAAAGGAGTACATTCTTGATAATGCTTAGAGTTTCAACCTGAGCCACTCAATTGCATGGCAACAAGATCATCTGCTGTGACTCAAAATGTGCAGAGAAGTACCAATAAGGAAAAAAATTCCAATAAAGGACAAAAAGGAGAGTTTATGGGCAAATCAGCAACTCCCAGCACGCTCAGAGATGTCCCCTAGGAGGTTCATAATGCTTCCTCCAATGCACATCTTAAAAGCCACTGCCTGTGTTGGGAGGGCAGCAGATGACAGTGATGTACACACATGTGAGTTAGTCCACCTCTGCTCAGGTAAGCACTTAAGCCGATACTTAATGTGCTCCAGGAAATTACAATATGTAAATATCTGCAACTTCTACTTAATTCAAAAGCATATAATTAATTTATATAGAGTCATGCACATATAAAAATGTAAAGATGAAAACCCACCATATTCTGGGACCTGGCCTGTTCCACGTTTCAACAACAGTCGCACTCTCCTGCCACCAGACTTGATTAGCTCTATTGCTCTGGCATGTGTCATGTCCCTTGTGCTTTCTCCATTGATTTCAATTATTTGATCTCCTACCTGTCAGGTAAGAAGAACATTGAGTCAGACAGAATTGCAGTAAAATGAGTGTTTCAGGAAGAGACATATTCAATGGATCACAGGTTACTTGAATGACAGACAGACACATCAAGGTAAATTTGTTCTTGTCTATCTGAGGAATATTACTGGCAGATCAAATAACCTCCAAAGTGGATTCTGAATATGGTGTATCAAATGCTGCTTGTCTTCTGCTGAAATCAGTGTAATGCCGTTGTAACTTGCTCACATCTTCTGCACATAAGAGGCTTTGTTGAATTGCTTGATGTGGTGGAATCACTGGAACATTATCTGTGCTACTCTGTAACATGCAGTGTTATGTGAGCCTGAGAAGAACTTTGTTGTTCACAGTTTTTGAAAAGAGAGGTTCAAAGAGCAAATATAAACTTCCATCATTTGAATTTACAAACCTTGTAGTAAAGTTTCACAGCAAATTAAGAGTCATTATGCAGCACACTATTAAACAAAGAAAGGTCAGTGCTATGACACAGGACAAGCAGCTTTGCTGGAGTTCAAAGAGCATGCTTTGAACTATTTACCACAGGAGCTTTTTGCTGGGAGTAAGCACAGCCTGTGGCTGAACTGTCTAGTTAGAGCAGCTGACTCCAGGGTTCTGATTATGGATTTCTTCCACTCATCTCCTGGCCAGCTTTCCAGTCAGAGTTGGCTTCATTATTATTTTTCAGCTCTATTTCTACAGCAGTTAAACATGGCACTGATGTCTGCATAGCCCATCCACCCCAATTTCCCTGACTTTGCCTCCAGCCTGCATGTTTTGGTTTTGGCTGGCTTTCCATGCTGGAAATCTTCTCCTTCAGTAAGAGAGTGGGAGCTTTCGCTGTGCCTGGTTAGCACAGCAGAGAGCACACGAAGGGACCAGCACTGTCCAGCCTGTTGGGAACCCCTTGATGAGAGCCTTGGGCAAGAAACACAGTGAAGTGACACAGGAGCCTCGTGTTAGCAGCACCACAGCCTTTGGAATTCTGTCTTGCAGAAGCCTCCCAGCCCCCTTGGAAGGGCAGCCTTAGTGAAACCCAGAAGAAGGGATGATCTAGTGCTGGTAGAGGTGCAGGTCCATGGGATGGGCAGCCAAGAGTAGGGCAGGAGGGTCTCAGCTGAGTGGGTCAGCACACTCATTTGTCAGTGCCAGAGGAACACATCCACTCAGCAGCATCTCGCCTGCCCCAGTGTGCACCTACAGCTTCCTCACAGTGTTTTCACTACACTAAAACAACAATGCCTACACATCCCAGAAAGGAGATTATCCAGACTTCACTTTCTTTCCCTCCTACAAGACTATCTTAACAAAATCAGCTCTTAGCTGGCCTTGGACATTGAAATATCTTCTATTTTGTATGTTTTCTTCGCTACAATTGTGCTTCTGACAGCTAAAAATGTAATCCTTCAGAGGCTTTCCTTCTTTCCTGAGTTAGAAATATAATATTTACCAAATAAATGTGCTCAATGTGAAATGTAAACACAACTCCTAGCATCAAAGAAAACTGGAAAGGATGTCAAGAAGTTATCTAGTCCTTACTTTTACTCAGAGATGGAGAGAATGCTAGCAGAAGTACTATGGCACTATTTCTCAATAGGAATTCATAGAATTCATGCTTTCTCAATAGGTGCTGCATCCTTCCTGTATGCAATCTATGCTGCTACTTTGTGTAACTAAAAAAACAATGATCCAAATAGAACCAATTAACCTTGCTATTATACTTTGTAAATGCTGCAGAACTAACAGTGTGGGAAAATGCATTTGGTTGGACCATGCAGTGCAAAATTTAAAATATTTCTGACGGCCTTCAGGCCACACTGACACACAACACAGGTGCTCTCAGTCTCATGCTGAGATCTCCCCCAGGTCTGGCCATACAGGGCTCTCTGCATCCCCCTGACTTTTGGAGAATGCAGCTGGTGCACACTTGGAGCAAAAAGAGAAAATCTGTGCTAGCAATCCTGTAACACAGACAGAAGACAGATTTGTAGCATCCCTACAAGGATATTAGTCAGGCCAAATACAGAAAAAATTCAATGAGTTTAGGAAAACATTTTTCTAAATGTTATGAAACAATTAAACCCCATAGAAATCCTGTAAAAATAAAGTCAGATTTTCAGAAGGCTTGAGGACAGCTTTTTCTTTTGTGCTACATTGCCTGGGTAGATCATATTTTGCAGAAGGTATTTAAAATGTTCTTGTTAGCATATCTTGAGAGAAGTGCCAGATTAGATCAAATGAAAGAGGTGTTTTTAACACTCCTTGATGAATAGCTTTTAAAATTAGTACTGAAAGATGTGTAGAGAATGTACAGTCCTTCAAATAAAATCCTCTGCACTCCAGAGCAGAAGGACAGAAATATTTTAATACAATTTAATATGTAAAAAGGTTAAGTTAATGTCACAGTTTTTCCTTGCTGTTTGCCTTCCTTCTGTTTTCACTGGTCACTATGCAGGAACTCTCTTGTATTAATGTAACCTTTTCTTATTTCTGTGAATTCAAAAATTTTTCCTCTGTAGGCAGCACATAACTCATTTGGTATTTTCTTTCATTATAAAATATTGTAGTTGATTTAATATTTCCTTTTCTTATAAAATGTTCTGTGCAAAGAATTTGAGAAAGCTTAGGGAAAAAAAAAGGCCAGCATCTTGGTTATGTGACTGAAGGAGGGGTGAGAAACAAGTTGGCAAAAATTAGGTGCTCTGAAATCTACATCAGAAAGGGTGAGACCAGAGGTATAATGAAAAGTTGCAGGAGCAGTGGGTTAATTGTGTTCCTTGCTTTTGTGTCCTGTGGCTGACTGATGTACAGCTGAATTATGCTGCCTTTGCAGCACAAGCCTAGCTCTGATTAGATGAGAAAACATCAAGGAAAAGTTGTCAACATTCTTACTTCGAGAACAGCTTCAATTAGACTTTGCACTCATATCTGGAAATTCATGCAACAGAGAAAACCTTGTCTGAGGAGTGGTTCCCCATGTGTCAGTAAGGTGCAGTTCTTGTTTTCTTCCTGCAGTTAAACCTTGATAACATTCCTTTTTTTTTCTCTCCATGATGTAGATTTTCTTATCGCTGATATGGGAGGAAACTCTGCTGTATGTTTTCTCTTTGTCCAGGCATTCAAATATGCTTTCTTCCTCAACTTTCCTAGTGTGGAACCAATTTTTAGATTTGTGGAGCTATTTCTGTCTTTTCTAAATCTAGTGATTTTTTTAAGAGGATCTTAGATATACCCACATATTGAAGATACACCAAGGTGAGGCCAGAGGTAATTGCAAGCATAAAATCAATGTCTCTTATATGGGATATTAATTTCTCTTTTTAAGATCAAAAGTTGATTCCTGCAGTTTATACCACACAGCATTTCTCTACACTTCTCTTCTAGATGCTTCCATGCCTGCTCACAGTGTCCAATGTGGAGATATTATGAAGGTGGGGGGTAGTCAGAACAGATCAAAATGATAACATTCTTTCCACATTTACTAATAATGTTCACAGAATGAATTATTTGCCTTTTTGTAACACATAAGATTTGCAACCCATGGTCAGTTTGGATTCTAAGCAGTTATCTCACATTTTACATTGTGCATTTGATTTCTCTTCCCTAAACTGAGCACTCTGCTCCTCGGTGAATTTTATCAGATTGACTGGTATATTCCAAAATCTTTATTTTGAAACAGTCTGTTTCTCAAAGTCTTTTTAAACTCTCTATGAATAGTGACATACTGGCATCAGCAAATTTTATTTTATTATTTATCAGTATGTCTCCAATTATTAATGGAATATTGAACTGAGTTGGTTTCATCCAAGATGCCCCAGAACCACACTTTTAATTACTATTAAGGAGCAAATCATTCAGAGCAGCCTTTGAGAGGAATTATTGTCAGTAACCACATTAAAAGAGATTCCACCTAGAGCCTTTTTCCTCAACCTTTTATGTGAATTTCATAGAAGGCAGTGTTGAAAGATGAAAGGAAGATTGTACATTCTCCTCCCCCTTTTTCCACATAGAAATAAGAATGAAAATCAGACATAAGAAAGGATAATTAAACTGGTGTGACAAGACATGCTTTCCACAATTCATGTCAGTGAACTTTCTCAGGTTTTTGATAACTTGTCACAGATTATTTCTCATTACAAGCTAAAGGAAATTCTCTTTATTTTACTTTAAAAATAGGGTATATGTTTTGCTTTCTCTAGTTTAACTTTCTTGTACTCCATGAATTCTTACACATAATTACTAACAGTCTATAAATTTACTTACCTTAGTCATTGAGCATACATGAACATCAGCAAGTTCTGCAAACTTGAATCTAAGTATGCTTTAAGCAGTTTTCTCCTCATGCTGATTTATACTAATTTCTCTTTTATTTATGTTTCTTCTGAACATCTCAATGAAGACTGATACAAAGAAAACACGGAATATTTCAGCCATCTCCACATTCTCATCAGGCAGTAGACATCTTTTTCTTCGTGTTTCTTTAAACATAGGAAACAGATGGATGTACCCTTTCCCAGTCCCAACAGGCAAGCCCTGCATGTGGGACACTCCCCAAACTGGCATCAGCTCTGATTTTTATTCCTTCCTGGCAGTCTTCAGCAAAGAGTACAAAGCAGGAGTGACCTACCTCTATGTCCTCCAGATGTTCTCAGCAGCTTAAGGGTGAAGTATGTTGGCAAGACAGCCTGGGAGGCTTGCCTGGCTGCTGCCTGAGCTGGATTTATTCTGAAGAAACATGCTCTTTGCAGCTATGAATCTGGAAATTTTATACACATTGATTTTGCATGGTTTTTCTTTCTTCCTGAAGAATATGACCATTGCTGAATTTCCATGCTGTTTGGGATAAACACCTATGCAAACCCACTGGTTCTCCTCCTAACCCAATGCCACTTGGTAAGCAGAATGGTCCTCTATTGTATTCTTACAATGTGCGAGTCCAAAGTAAACACTGAGTGCTTCACCCTCTTAATGTTTTGAAATTTGAATATTAATGATTAAAATATAATTATGAAAGTAGTTTGTGTGTATGGATAGTGTTTCTTTAAAAAATCTGTTTCAGTTCAAGTTAATTCAGATGCTTCATCCGTGTGTAAGAACAACTGAGCTATAAAATTGGGCAACATGTTTTCTGGCAATAATGAGAAGATAATATTCCTAAGGAATGTTTAAGTGACATCACTATTGATAGGTTAATTAGAAAGAAAATTGTAAAGCTTCTCCAAATCATTAGAATAAAGTGCCTCAAGTACATGTGGGTTTATCTACAGAGCCTCTGTTTTTGCCGTATTTTAAAGCAATTATTATTGGTCTTGTTAAAAAAAGCTGACCATACACACAGAGTTTCAGAAACAGGGTGAACTAGAAGGAAAACACATATAGCTTTAATGTAGTAAAGAGGTTTTTCCTTGCTTGAATGTGCTTTTAAACTATGGATGAGAGCCTTGTGTATGTTGCCTCCGTTGGTGCGTAAGAAACAGTCTCTAAGCAGGTGTATGGTTCCCAGTTGCATGAAATTAAATTAATTGTGTATGCACATTTTCAGTCTATGTTAAATCTAATGATAAAAGCAGCCTCAAATGATTTGTGTGGAGGGCATTTCTATCTGACATTTTACTAATGCATTTTATAATTAAACCTCAGGAAAGAGACTAATCACATTTAATTATTTTTATATGGGCATTCTATTTTTACAACTGAAACACTTTGACATATTATTTGTTGTGGTTGTTATTGTCAATTGGTCCAAAAGGCTGAAAAATTTTCTGTACTTGGAGACCAAAAGGAAGCTCTGGAGTATCTATTTTGGTGAATTTCCAAGTACTGTCAAGCTCTAGTATAACAGCCTGGAGTTAGGCACAGGCTGGATATGTGCTGTGCAAATTTCCACACAGCAGAGAATCTGTATTGCTTGCAAATCCCAGGTGTAATACATAGCCTGAGCAAAGCTATGGGGTTTTGGTAATCTTGGACTCCCTCCAGTGCATTTTAGGCACGTGAGCTTGGCTGTCTCAGCAGGAGATGTGGTATTTCTCTTTGGGGGAATTACAATAACATGTCTTGTGCTACTTTTGAACCAACCACATAAAAGTTTGGAGTGAAAAAGTATTTTTTTCTGTGGCCAACTAGCTATTTAAGCAGCTGAGGCTTCTCACCCCTGGAAATGCTGGGCTCTTTGTTCTCACAGGGAGACAGTCTTGACTCCTGCCCCAAAGAAGGGGAAAGAGGGGACACAGGACATGGTGCAGAGCAAGAAAAGCCTTCACACCACTCCTCAGCAGGAGCTCTAGCTTTTTTCTTTTCCCTTTTTCACCTTTTCCTGAGAGAGAGAGAAACAATAGTGCTGTTTGAGATTTGAGAAAGAGAGCTTGGGAAGATGTGCATGCCTGACTGTCTGCAAAGAATGGGGACTGCAGGAGGGAAAAATGGAGTTTTCAGTCGTGAGGGCTGAAAAGAGAGCAAAATGGATTTCTGGTACTACAGTACACTTGACGCCTTTCACAATATTGCTGCAAAATAATCCATGTATATGTGAAATAAGGCTGTCAAAGTTAAAAAGAAAATGCATTGTCCTACTGTATTTGATATACTATTACTTTTTGAAAACAGAGGTGGGATAATTCATTGTAGCATAAAGCAATATTAATAACATTACCATTACAATCAGGGATAGAAACCAATAGAGACTATGAAAAAGAAGAAGAAAATTTTCTGGTATCTTCTTGATGGTCTCAGGCAGCTCTAATCAGGCAAAAGCAAAGCAAATTCAATATCTGACAAGCTGATTTTATAGATCCTACAGAGAAACCTGAGCATGGAGATTCCTTAATCCAAAGCTGCATCCATGCAGCAAAAGAGAGAAGAACATAAACTCCGACAAGATAAAGATGAAACCACAAAAAGATTCTGAGGAGGAAAAATGCTGAAATATAAGATTTAAGAAGATATTTTCAATCATATCAGAGGCATGGAGTCTGTTGGATCTCAAAAGATAGTTTGGGCACGAGATAGAAAAGCCTGCAGAAAACAGATTAATTCTTTGCATCAGTGTTCACTGAAGAGAAGGGCAGCAAAACCCCTGCAGAGGGTCTGCTCACTGCAGGGTTGAGTGAGGAACTGACTCCAGCAGCAGGGTCAGTAGCAAAGATTTTATAACAGACTGATGAAATGGACTGTGAGAAACCACCAGAAGCAGATGACTTTTACCCTCAGTTCTAAAGGAATTTGGATATGAAGCTGTTCAGCTAGCAGCTATAGGATATAATCTACTGCTTAGATCAGTAAATTGCTGAATTTCAAAAGAATGGGAAGTGGCAAGTGTGACACCGGTCTTTAAGAATGGTCCTGGAAAGTAACCAAGCAAGTCTCATGTTCAATTGAGCAGATAGAAGGAAACAATAAGGATGGTGAGGCTTAGCTGGCACATGGATAATGATGATATAGTGGGAAAGGGTCAGTGTGGCTATTGTAGAGGGAAGCCATTCCTCACAGATCTATTGCAGGACACTGAAGCTCTCAATGACTATATAGATTAATGTGATCTGGTTAGTATATGACATTTTCAGAAAGCTTTTAATATTAAAGTCTTTTATAGAGGCTCTGCTGTGGGATGAAAAAGAATAATGCCTTCTAGGTAGGAGATTAAATTCTAGGAAAAAAATGCTTTAAATAAGCGGTCAATTTTCACAATCAAAAGACTTTACCACAATGATTATTCTGCTCAGCATACTTGCAAATGATGTGGGGAAGAAGTGATAGGGTTTGCAGACAGCACATTAACATGCAGTATTGTTGTATCTCAACTTAAAAGCTCTAAAAAAAGATGGCACAGTCCTGTGTGCTAAAGCAGTATGTGAAAACCAGAAGTGCTGAGCACCAAGTATAGTACATGTGGGAAACTACCTACTCCATCACTGTAAATCAGCCATCACCCCTGAAAAGACAGATCCCACAGTTCTGGTGCTTAACTCACTAAGCTGAAAATGTCAGCACAGCCAAAAACCCAAACTGTTAGGGGGATATACCTGTTATATAGGGATAACTGTTAGGGGGACATACCAACTGTTAGGGGGAAAGTGGAGAATGAAGGAGAAGCCATTGCTGTGTCATTTAGGAGCACCAACATCCTGAAAACTGCAAAATGTTCTGATGCTTCCACCTCCAATTGAATGTGATACATTGAGAAATGGTTTGGAGGAGTCCAATGAGGTTGGTCAGGGGTAAAGAGCAGCTCCCTTTTAATGCAAGATGAAATAGACTGGTAAGGTTCAGCGGGAAAGAAAAGTGGATATGATATAGATCAATAGAATAAAGAATGATATGGAGAATAATGAAGTAAGTTTGTTATATTGTAAATATAAACAAAAAAAAGTAGTTTTTTCCCAATCAACGCAGGCACTTAGACTTGGCATCCATTGACACATTATATCTGGAATGTCAAAAGCATTCAAATAAATGGTTAAAAATTGTCCTAACACTGAGTCCAAGAATAGAAAAATCCATAAACTTATGACTGCCAGGGTCTTGGATGTTATATGCAATTAAGAATAATTTCATACTTTTCCTACATTCCTTTTCTAAGCAGCCGTTACTTGTCCTTGTTGGAATGAGGATACCAGGCTGGTGGGCCTCATATCTATCTTTTTACCTTCAGAGATGACCTCTCCCAGTTTCCATTTGGGAGATTTGGAATAAATGAAGAAAAGTTGATGCTTATGTCTCTCCTGTTGCCGGACAAAGTGTTTTAGAGCAGCATCATGTGTTGTGCTAATGTTTTTTCTAACATTTGATTCTTAATTTTTAAGTTAGGATTCATTAACTCTTTAGACCTGAAAACCTCCATAAATATTCCATAAACCCCAGATTTAAATACGATGCCTGCCTGCCAGCTAAGTATTTTAGTCTTAACATTTAATACTAAACCATTTCATCAAGATTATTAACTTGTTTCTTTTTTCACAGCTGGCTTGAAAGATTTTGCTACTAGGCATAGAGTTAGAAGGATGCTTTGAATGTGCCAAACTGGATACATTTTTGCAAGAAGGATGTTAATTAATTGTGTGAGAGGAATACTCCTTCTACTTACCTTTCTGCAAAACAAATTCTAAAAAGCACACACAGATTTTTTGAGAAATGCTGAATAATAGTTCACCTACAGTTAATTCGCTCTTGATTTATTAAGCTTTTATACTGTCAAAAGATGTTCAGGATCCCTGAGGGCCTCGGTTTGCATTTCTTTGTTGTGCAGACAGTAGAATGTTGATCAGCTTTATGTTTGCATGTCAATATATTCTTCCTTGAGTTCTGCCAATTACACTAACCCAGCATTGAGCTCCCATTGCCACAGGCTGGCATCCAGCTCATATGCTTGAGTATCCCAGTTGAATTCTCTGAGCTCAGATCAATCACACCTAGCCTCACTACAAGTGAGGTTGGACAGTGATGTATGTAGTAGGGAATTGGAGTGTGAGTTAGATTACCCCTAAGGGACATGCAATTCGGTGGGAAAGCATAGCTAACGTCTTCCTGTTCAGATGGATCACAAATCACAGAATAAATGGATGGGACTAAGAATATCTTTGTCTTTTCATTCCATTGCAATGACAGCGTTGACATTCACGGAATGCTTATTATGAAGGTAAGATTTATATTACTGCATAAAGTAAGCCAGGTATGCTGCAGATTTTAAGAGTAACTGCTACTTATGTAGAAAAGATGGGCTACTTAACTGGCATGAATCACTCTGTTGACATTTGTCTTCAAGATGAGTGCACAAAACCTTAGTCAAGCTGCTGCTGGTGGAGCACTGTATGCTGCTGGAGTATACTTCTGCCCCTGATGTGTGGGATTATTCCAAATATTAGTGACTTTTCAGTGGGGTTTCTGACAGCCTTCTCAAGCCCTCACTCACGCCAAGGGCTCAGCAGCTGAATCCCTACTGTGCCAGCACAACACGTGAAGAAGACCTTCCTGGCTCTTAGGACCTACCACTGCTCCTCCTACCTTTGTGTCTGCTGTGATTAGAGTAAACTTGCAAAGAGCCTTCCCAGCAGCAATATCCACTTTCCTCCAATATTCTGAACATAAGACTTCACTGCTTTTTAGGACCTGGAGAACCTGAGGATTTTTATGAGTCACTCAGCAGTATGTCAGTCTTGTGCTAGCTTTTCAATCTAAAATGGGATTCCAAAGTATGCTATATCAAAAATTAAAGATTGAACTGGTAAATCCTTAACTCATTTTTGGATACTGGGATTACCTTAAATGTTTGTAAAAACTCATGACTGATCAAGCCATTCCTGTATTCTCCCTATTTCCTTGCTGCAGCTTTCTTGATTGCATAAAGAAGTACCTGTATCTGTCACCTACTCTCTTTACCGTGTGACAATTTTTTCTCTCTATTTTCAATGCTTTTTACTCTAATCACCTTCAAGCTGAGCTGAACTACTTCTTGCTAACTGTACTTAGTGATTGCAACCTTAGGTGTTTTCCACTGCAGACTGTAGGAAATCATCCTTTAATGTGGGGCTAATCACTGATGAAGCATCCCAAATAGCTGCTCTGCTCTTCATTAACAAGAAATCTTGGAGAGGGTCTACACAAGTGAGGAGTGCAGATTGCGGGATCTGCACGGCAAAGTGCTTTCAAAGATTTCCATTTATTGTAGAGTAAGAAATTGGTGATTCTTCCTTTTAAGATTTGATTTGATTTGATGGTCACTGACAGAAAACAATCAGTCCTGTTGATGATCAGTACTTTTTCATATTTACCCATTTTCTGTATTCCTTTAGCAACAGGACTACAAGCAGCTGAAATAAGCTGCTAAGACTTTGTTCTGGACTGACCTAAGAAATACAATAATAATAATAATATATGGAGACCAGAATCACAAATGTTAGAAGGTTCCTATGAAAGAAACTACAGGAATTGCATGTGGTTTCTGGTAGAAAATTTGGTTGTGCAATAGGAATCCAAGAAAATGGTATGTGGTAGTCCAGGCATTTCTGTTGGATTTTGTCATCTCTGAGATACAAGACAACAGCAACTGAAAAATAATTTTAAAAAAGAATGTCAATATGGACTTAAAAAAAAGTGTCTATGGAAGCTGTATTAGGTCAAAGCCTCAGAAAATAAATGATTCCTTATTTGGTGGAAACAGATGACTGATCTAGATGAACACCAAGCTAAGTGTATGCAATACTAGCAATAAAGAAAGGTGAAATGGAAAAAACATCACAATGAAACAAGAGAGAGACTTCCATTTTGCATTGCATTAAAGACTTTCCAAACACTGTAGGGTCCTAATTAACTCATCTCTGACTATCTATTCACTGAACCCAGAACAACTTAAGTGATTTCACGGTGCCCTGACTTGAGATGTTTGGAAATGTCATATTCCAGGGAGACAGGTTTATGTTACCTTGTTAAACTCCACAGTTGCACAGCATTTAGAGAGCCCAGATGGCTAAATACCACCTGCTCCTTCGAGAAGCCTGAAGAGTCTTAATGGAAACATAAGACTCTGTGACTCTGTGAGACATAGTTAGCAATAGCCAGCTATTACAGGCCACCCTACTGCTCAGAAGCCTGGACTTCAGACTTTTCAGAGGAGATTTAAAGTTATTTCTCCTATGGTTCAAGAGAGGGCTTTAATATCAGATTATGAGTTTGACAGGAGCTCTGTAACTCTTTTGAAAATATGATTTAGGACACATATAAAGAGGAAAATGTCAGTTTTGAATGCTGCTGAATGCTCATACATGGGTTTTGACAGCAGTTCTAAAAATAATATTTATACGCTCCATGATTTGAAACTCTAGTTCTATTTCCTTCCAAATAGGAGACAGACTCTCTCTTTCTGCCTGCCTGTTTTTGACTCTTGGCTCTTGAATACCCAACTTTCCCCTTTTGCCAGGAATAATTCTTGGTGTGGGTGGGTGAAGGTTTCTGAATAACCACAAATAAGGTTAGTGTGAACTTTATTATTATGGGAAATTATTAAATACTCAAACTGTGCTGGTTTGCAGAATGCCATGAACCTGACCACAGCACAGTTTGGTTATTGGTGTGAGCATCACTTGCGGCTCACTCAGCAAGGTGGAACAACCAAGCAAGGCCACACAGACTCTTATGCAACAACACAGAAGCTCATAATTGAGACTAAAGGAGCCTCCTGTCCATTGTGCCTGGTTTTATCTCCAGCTGTGTATGATTGAAGCAAAAAGAGGAATGCAAGCTACAGAAAGGCAACAAACAGGAAAAAAGACTGAAGAGTCAAAGTAGAACTGCAGAGAGCATGAAAGATACATAATTCTGCAGTGCCTGGATTTCAGATGTCTGTCTGACAAAATATAAGAAAAATATACAATAAAATGAGAAAAATAATGTAGCATAAGGAGATATGAGGAAGCTGGAGATAGGGCTAAATGGTACATGAGGACTGAGAAAAATGAGTTGACAAGACGATGAAGCTAGAGATGTCAGAGATGAGATGTATGGCTATTGTGGAAGATGTGAGAAAAAAGGATGCAGCTCACAAAGTGACAAAATGACACAGATGTACACTGTCTATAAAAAAGCACATTTCACCCTCATTCTTCAAGAATTTCATGTTATTCTGTACCTTTTCAGCCCTCAGCCACAGGCTCTTTGTTTGACACTGATTTCAATAAACATGCTGGCTGCTGGAGATATTATTCAAGGCAATAAGAGATCTGGTGATCATATCTCATGTCTAGCAAACACTATGACCATGTTTAACAATCCCCCTGAGAGCAGTAAGTAACTTATCCCTTCCTTCTAAGACAGGAAGGGATAGAGATCTGGAAGCAGAGCTCTGCCAATCATTGTCCTCAGCATGAGGCAAGCATAAAATATAAGTTAGCATGAGCCTTATTATCTAAATAGACCTGTAAAATAGTTTCCAGCGTCTGAATCTTCAGAGGCTGTGGGGACTGTTCTACACATCGTCTGTGTTATGTCCCTTGTCTCTGGTGACAGATTCAACTCAATATGACTGTCACTGACAGTGTGTGTGCCATACTTGCCCTACTCTGAGACGGAGACTTGCAGCTTTATTCTTAATGTTGCCATCACCAACTAGTTTCAGTGGTTTTCCCTCATGTTAGGATTGCTTGAGAAATGGAATCCTGATGTGGTGAGATGTCTGCCAGTCTAGGAATTGATAACAAAGCCACTAATGGTTCTGCGAACTTTTTTCATGGTTATTTTAATACATCCTTGTCTTATGGAGCACAGACAGGTTTTTCAGAATTCATCATTGTAGCTTGCTCTCTGCTCAGCTATCAGAATTAAGTCAGTATTTACATACATTAGATACATTTTATATCTCTATACACTGTCAGTATTTAATTCCAGTACAGTGATGAGATTCTCCCTTACAGCAGTCTCCTATGAGGAGCTGCCACATATCTTATCCATAAATTGCAGTAAAATCTTGCCACTGTTGTGGTGTATGACCTGACATATGATTTTATACAAAGCTGCACTTATGGCTGTGGGTGTCCAGCACCGGTTGAGAATAGTTTAACAACCACGTGGGCAGAGGATGCATGAGAAGAATCAGTTTCCTGTAGACCTCTAGGCATTTCCTTCCCATGTCTAGTGATAGATGAATCCAAGTTAAACTAATATATATGCTTGGGCTTTCTGCAGTGTCTCTGGGCTCAAATAAAAGTCTCAGTGCATGTGCAGGTGCCATGACTAAGTGTAACAAGACCATGAAAGTTTAAACCTGCTTTTAAGGGAATAATTTGTTGAATCTCATGACATGTCCATGTAGGCTGGAGAAAGGGATCCCTGAGTAGAAGAGCAATAGGATTGGAAAACTGATGAACTCTGTATGACGTCAACTCACTGCTCTTCCACGTTTCCAGTTCCCAGAACAATTCTGCAGAAAATCTAAGTAGAAAGCTTCATCTGTCATGAAGTGCAATTAAAGACTATTTTAGATCCTGTAATCGTAAAATGGGGTGTTCTTTGGTGAATTTGTTTCCAATAAAAACACAACATACCTAGCATGCCATCCCTAGGGGGGAGACCAGAATAATAGATCAATTATGATTGGAAATTGTGATATGGTAATGAACTTCATCAAATCTTTTTCCTTCTTACATCAATATTTACAAATCCAGACAGTTTTGGCAGGGGCAGTGGAAGATCATCACTTCTTGTGCTTGTTCTATGAGTCTGTTCTCTGTCTGCTCACAAGTCTCACTGAAGTTCATAAAAGCCTGAATATAAACTGAAATTTTCATAAGAATGTCCTGATTTTGATGTCACTTTCTTCACCTTGTTTTATCACTGCTTTCTTGTTTAATTTATCTTTGCTATTATTGGCATATTGTACTCCTTCCATACTTACCCTTCCTCAGTAATGGATCTACTTTTTTTTTTCTTTTACAAGAGATAGCTCCATTCCAGTTTTTTATTTACATCCATTTTCCTATTATCATAGCTTTTACTTTAATATACTCTGAATCTGTAATGCCTAATGCTTTTACATGTATTTAGACCTTAGAATGTTTTGAATGTGTGGTGGCGGACTCAGATTATTTTAACACATGTCCAACTGGAATACAGCTGTTGGGATTCATTCAGTAGTTTTGCAGGGCCCACTAATAGAGTAAACATAAAGACTTTGATTTCCCTACCCAAAGCTGTTTTCAGTTTGAGATTTAATTTCTTCAATTATAAAATTTTATAACACCACTAGTATAGTTTCAGCTCTATTACTTTAAGGTAATTATTTTATTTATTCTGTAAAATAGGGAGCTTTGTATCAATATGAATGAGTCTCTATCAGGGCTTTTGCTGGCTATATTAGATTGGAAACAAAATGATATTTGTGGAATATGTTTGCTTATTACATCTAAGTGCCCTACAGGTAGCATGTTTCATTATATGATCTATTTTTTGCAACAACTTATTTGGCTTTATTTTTCATTTCTTGGTTTCGTGAGTGGGAATAGGGCTGGAGTTATGCACATTATTTCTTTTTATAAGCATGATCTGCACCTTGTGCTATCTGCTTCAATGTTTCTCTGTAAAGCTTAAATTAAAGATGAGTGTTCAAGCAGGAGGAAACAGAAAGAAAAGAAATAATGGAGACAAGGTTATCAGAATGACTCCTATTTGAAAAGTGTTCCAATAGGATCCTACCAAAAAGCATGGTTTGCTATCCTCAGTGCTGAAAGCCTAGGATAGAGAATCATGTCTTAACAACAGTGGTACCTAAAGCAAGTAGCACTGCCCTGATTTTTGCATCTTTTGCTGTAGATATGCACCTGTGAACAGAGATACAGAGATACAACAACCAGCCAAGAAGTGTGAATGAACCTGCATTGTTAACAGCTAATGCAAACTTAGGAAAGATGTGGGTACAGAACTGCTTTGCCCACCTTCCTATGTAATATATTTCTTTCGACAATTTTTTTGTTTGTTTCTCTTTTTTCTATTTTTGTTTTGAAACTGTGTCTTGAGCTTCTGCTGTCCATCAGTCACAGGTCACTGAATATAAGATTCTTTCATGTTCCAAACCCATTTGTCAGGTTAAAATGACTGTATGGCAGGAGAATAAAAGAGAAGACTCAATGACAAGGATGCATGTTAGAACTGGTTCCAAAAAATTTTGTTTTTAAAAGGGAGAAAAAACCCCAATTACAGGTGTCTGGTCAGAATAACATTTGGCTATATGTTATGGTCACTACAACGAAAAAGCTTTAAACCAAGTTATTTTAGAAACTATATTAGCAGTATTCATTAAAGGATACAGAACTTTTCTAAATGAAATTGAAAAAAATAACTCATATTCATGTTAACTACTTTCTATATTTTGGCTATTCACAAAGTGAATAGTCTAACTTCATTCCTTAGTATTGGTTTGTTTAAATGATGTGAAGATTTCAATGTTCATTTTCTATCTAATACATGTTATTATTTGAAATGAACCCTCTTCAAAGGACTTCTTTTATTTTTTTCCTGTATTCTTAGCCATATGTTTCCAAATACGTGATTCCAGAGCTTATTAAAAGCACAACTTTTTCTCAATCTTTAATCACATTATAGCTACTAATGATAGATGTACTAATGTACATCTTGCTTATGGCTGCTAATTAAGAGCAACTGACAATGATAATACTAAAATAAAGGAAAGAATGAAGACCAGAGAAGATATTCTTAAGCTAAAGTTCTAGCTGCAGCATGAAATCACCTATATTTTACTCACACAATAAAAATGCAGTGGGAGTATATCTCAATTACCAGTTGCCTGCCTGACTGCCCCACTGGCTTTCCTGACACAGGGACTGCTTCTGCCAGTGCCAGGGGCTTGCACTCCATGACACAACTGAGGACTAACTGAATTGTGCAATTCTACCAAGTGGCCAAGTTAAGAATCATTTGAAGCACAGCAAAACTCCTGAGCCATACACAGAAAGACAGTGCTTTTTCAGTAAGACATCAATTTTGATCAGATTGTTTAGACTGTGAAACAGAATAAGTATAACATACATGACATTTGTAAAATCTGTTCTTACCACTTTACAGAACACAATTTTCAGTGCCCATCTTTGAAATTAAATATTGGTTGAACATGACTGCACTAATTAGCTACATAAACAACTTTTTATGTTGACTCTTGGTAGTCTTGCCTATGTTATTTCCTTCTCCTTTTTGTATACTCACAGCTCTGCAAAGTGTCAGCAGGCCTGGATGAGTTTATACTTTATCACAACTGGACAGAGTAAATGACTCTATTTTTGATTAGGTTTTTTTTTTAATATAGACTGTGTGTTTGCTTTTTTAAAAATCATGATCCCTACAAGCAAGATTAAGATCAATAAACAAATTTAGCAAACACTACAAAGGTGACTTGCTTAAATTAGTAAAATAACAGAGATGAGGTCTTAGGTTTCATATTCATCTAATACATGCCATATAGTGATCACTTTGCTTCTGTGATTAGAGACCCAAATGTTAATTATGTTGTTATTATCTAAGAAACATCAAACTTTGAGATTTTAAAGTTGCTTAGATAAGAGTGAAAATAATAATGAAAAAAATTTATAACACGATAAAAGGTATTATCAGTCAGAAGTAATACATTTATTTGTAAAGAAACTACAGGGATTTACTGTATGTATCAACTAATTTCTTGAACTCCTATGGAATTAGTTTATTTTACAAGAGATATTTGGGATTATTTCTTTAAAATCTGACCAGAGGTGAAAAAAGAGATTTCTCTTTGACTCCATCACCAAACATATCTGTAAATGTTGAAAAAAATGTCACAATGCATTTTACTCACCCTCATCCTTCCATTTCTTATTGCTGGTCCATCTTCTGCTAACCTCAACACATATAAATCCATTTTGTACTCTCTTCCTCCTCGAATACTAAACCCAAACCCTTTGGCTCCTTTCTCCAAATCAACGGTGAAATAATCAAAGTCCTGTACAGACAAATACAAAATGAAAGACAATTAACTATATGGACATTGTGGTATGCATTCAAGAGAACTTTAAAATAGATCTCTTCAAAAATGCATTGATCCACTTGATATAAGCAAACGTCCATAGGAGGGGCCTGAGAGGGAAATGGTGATGTAACTTCTGATCCATTGTCAGCCAAGAGTGCAAGATCCATGGGAGCAGGGCAAAAGAAAGAGCAAGCTCGGGTTGTGCAGTCTACTGATTAAAGAATTAAACTGGAGATGTTGGGAAAGAGCCAACCCAAGCACCTCTCTAGATACTGAGAAGCATCTTATAAGATGTGCACATGGGGATAGAGATTTGCTATTTAGAAACTGAAATGCACGATATTTCATAGGTCTCTCTGGATCCCACTTAGGAATTTCAGTACTTTTCCTGATACGGTTTATGTGTCTGGTTTCGAAAATATGGACATACAAACCATCTATACACAGTTACAGCATACAATGTCCAGAAGTTTACAGTCACCTATTTAATACTTTTTGACCTCTGTTTTTCCTGTCCTTATGTAAGGAGAAAGGAAGGTCTTTTTTGAAGTCTGAACTTTGAGCTAAATCCTCAGCCTTCAAAACTGTTAGTAAATATATGTCATTAGAGGAGTCTTGTCCAAGGTACCGTAACTCTTCATCATACTCATCATCTCTTTGAATTGGTCAGATCATGCTTGATGTCAAAGAAACAAGTTGCATGGGCTAGTTTCTACTTATCCAGACTATTACCAAGAGAAATTTAATTTTATCAGTCAGGATTTTAATTTTAATCACTACATTCCTTTACTTATTTATTCTGATTAGATAAAATCTTAATTTCAAGAATGCTGTAGAAATGCAGTCTGACCTGAGTATACTCACCGTTTGATGACTGTGCCAAGAATGAAAAATTCCTCTGCTGATGAAAAGGCTTTTTATGTTAGAATTTTTATTTCAACTCTCCAGCACCTCAAAAATGGCATTTATTTAACATTTCAGTCACTCAATTATAAATCTAATGTTAATTTACAGATCACACAGTTATACAATAATATTAATGGTTTGGAAGTAATTTCCTCTACAGAGAAGTAGTAACTCAGAGTAAAACCCTTTAATGTGTCTTTTCCTTCTGTAGGGGCATCTTCCTGACCAGTATCCATGACCCATCCCTACGGACCCTGCTGCCCTCTGTGTAGGGATGCTCTGGGTGTGTCTGTCTGTACCTGGGGCTGCCTGTACTCCGACAGGGGGTACTGCCTGGTGTCAGGGGAGTGCTGCCTGTAGTCCATCAGGGGGGGCTGCCTGTAGTCCAGTGGTGGTGGCTGCTGGTAGTCCATCACCGGCGGGTGCCGGTAGTCCAGCGGGGGCTGCCGGTAGTCCGTGGAGGATTGCCTGTAGTCTGTAAACGGGGGCTGCCGGATATCAGGCTTCACATCCTGCCTGGCTTTTACTTCTGACCTGTAGCTGAGGAAGGCACAATGGCTTAGTTTCAGAGTACCAAACATTAAGAGTATGTATTGCATACGATACTGAGGAATGAAGCTGTCTGGCTGCAAAATTGCATGGAACAAATTTTGGCAGAGAAGCAAAACTCTCAAGGGTAAATAGTCGAGGCATGCAAAAACAGAGAGTGCTTTTGAAATATGGGCATAAGCAATTTTCCATCAGGTCATACTATGCAATTTTCCAGCTTGAATCAGTGAGATCAGGATTAGACTCAAAGGGACAGGGACAGAACAGAAAAAGCCTCTTGATTCCCACTTACTTTGCTTATTTTGAAGATGAAACTGCATGTGAAAACACCTACTATACTCGCTATATAATAATTCATTAAGTTTATAAAGTTTATTTTTCCAAAATTATTATTTCTGTAGACTAAGTGGAATATCATTGCAGTTTATATCCTCTTTCATCAATGTAAAATATTATTGTGAGTTTCTTAAGGTGAGAAAAGGATAAATTATTTGTCTTAGCTGTTACCTTTTTAATGATAGGTATTCTTTGATATAACATCTGTTAATATAGTAAGTATTATTTTTATTATACACTCCCTATGATGCTATCTGGCTAAAAGCTATGTTGGTAAAGACATATCAATAGTTATGCACAGGAATACCACAAGGTGAAAAGAAGATAAATTTGGTTATGAGGAATTAATAACAAGTAAAATATTGCTTTAGCTGGTAAATGGTTACAGGGAGATGTGTCCTAAAATTTGAAAGAGAATGTGACTTTCTGAGGCACTGTGACTAGTTATTTATTTTATTCATATGGGAATTTCCCTTAGCACATGGAAATTAGCACATGATGGCACTTCAGGGTGAAGTAAAGAACATTTCTTATGGCAAACTTCCCTACCTCAGCCATGTGGTATGCTAAAGAGGCACAAAGAAAGTCCTGAACTCTTTTTAGCAAGGTAATTCTGTAATAGTGGTTTAGGTTATATTTTAACAAAAATGTCCACAGAGTGGATGCTCTTACACTCTACCCTAGGTGTCAAAGGAAATATTTCTTTCCTGTACAGGAAATAGACATTTCAAATTCTGCTTTAATAATGGACTGGAAGTTTTCAGTCAATCAAGTGACCATGTCTGTTCATGGACACATTCAGATACAGAGGCAGATGCAGACTTTGAAAGGGATTTAGAAATGTACTTATTAATTACAAAAATTATACTCTGAAAAACTGACAGCATTGTGTTTGATTAAGTTGATCTATACATAAAAATGTAATCTGAATCTACATGTTTCAAATTGTCTGATATGTTTCAAAATGTCATTATTTTATTAATGTAGTTACAGTGACATTATGGCTAACTTCCTACACAATAGTTTTAATAATCTGAATGTCTACCCAGACACAAAAAAATCAGAACTATTTCCCCTTGATTTTTCTGAGAATATAAAAATAGACAGCTGCCACACTTAATAAGACCTGCATTCATACATGCAAGCCTCTTTCTTTGATCAGTATCATGATCCTGTAAAGAGAGAGGACTAACTTACTGTGAAGCTTACTGTGATACTGAGCCTTAATATTGGAAGTTAAAAAAATCTAGTTAATATTCCTAAGAGTTTTAAAATCTTATTTTAGTAAAGAAACAATGCATGTGGTTTTACGAACAAGCTGTAACCTAGTGAAAAATAATACTATGTGAACTAGCAATAGTTGACCTATCTCTGAAATGAGTCATCTTTAGGCAGGTTCCCAATATATGGCCACAGCTGCAGATCAGAAGATGATGTTTTAATTCACAGATGGAGGCACTATAATTTTTGCTGAATTTGTAAATGGTGGCATGAGCAATTAGAACTTACACTTTTCAATAAAATTATTACAGAATTACTTTCTAGAACTTTAATTAATATAGTTTGCTGGTCCTATCTGAAAATTCCCAGTTTAACAGATATTGAAGACTGACTTCCAACAGCACAGAATGACTTTTGTGAAAACTTTGTGTTGAATTTTGTCAGAAACGTATGTCTTCTAGGAGGTGATCACCTTTGGAAAAAGTACTCAATGAAATATAAGGCAAAGTAATTTTCCTAGTATGACTAATTGAAAGAAAATAATTCTGGGCAAGTGAAAGTAACACATCTGTTAAGCAAGCAGAATTAGAGGGTGTAGTGTCTGAATCACAAGTGACCTCAAGTATTTTCAGAAGGGAAAAGTTATAATCCTGTAAGCAGCATCATTTGGGGAAGAGGATCTTGATGATATGTGTTGGTTACTGAAGATTAGCATAAAGACAGTCAGTGTAATCAGCCTTGTCTAACACGCTAAAAAATAATACAAAGACTAAATTGTGTTGATTGGAGGTCACAGAAAGTTGTATCATCCCACAGCCTGTGTGTACTTTTTATATAAACAGCTTTTAATACAGCTGGTCACAAAATTTCTGTCCCCCTACCATTCAATTTCCATTATAGATGAATCTGCTAACGTATATGCATAAATTACACATGAGAAACTGGCTGGTAAATAATATACCAGAGATTAAACCTACCATAAAAAATATCTTCCTGACTCCAGACTAACATGCAAGGGGGAATAAAAAAAAGAGAGCATTGAGAAAATGCCAAACCTGTTCTCGTGTCCCTGTGGCTGGAGGGGCTGTGGAGGCGGTGGCTGGGCCACGGGGCTGTGCTGGGCCACGGGGCTCTGCTGTGCCAGGGGACTCTGCTGGGCCATGGGGCTGTGCTGCTGGGCCATGGGGCTCTGCTTCTCCGAGCTGGGTGCTGAGGCTGGGCTGTTCAGCTCTGCGTGATGGGGACATGGAGATTACACACCTGTCACAGTGCAGCATTTCATAAAGGGCAAAGGCACACAATGATAATTTTTGGTCACACTCTACCTCTGCAAATGTATGGTTTGTTGCTTTTACTCTCTCAGGTTATAATTAGATTTTAAGACATTTGAACCTAATGATCTCCTTTTGATACTCTGTGGGATTCAAAATCTTAGTCACTTCTATAATTCTGGTTGACGCTGTCATTATTTAAAACACAATTGAACAAGGGAAATTGCTTCCATGTTTCACATATTCTTTTAAAGTATAGAAATACTGATCATAGAATGATGGAATGATAGAATTATAGGATAGCTTGGGCTGGAATGACACTTAAAGGTTGTCTAGTCCAACACCCCTGCAGTGAGCAGGGACATCTTCAACATGACCAAGCTGCTCAGAGTCCTGTCCCACCTGGCCTTGAATTCTGACAGGAATGCCAGAATGCCAGGATGGGGCATCTACCACCTCTCTGGGCAACTTTTACCAGTGTTTCATTACCCTCATAAAAAAAAATAAAATCTTTTTTACATCTGTCTGAATGTATCTTTTTTTAGTTCAAAGCTATAAGATGTCTTGTCCTATCACAATAGGCTCTGCTAAAAAGTCTGTCCCCATATTTATTTTATTTCTTATAAGCCCCATTTAAGTATTGAAAGGTCAGAATGAGGTCTCCTTAGAGTCTTGTCTTCTCCAGGCTGAAAAACATCAATTATCTCAACCTCTCCTCATAGGAGAGATGCTCTAGCCCTCTGATCATCTTTGTGACCCTCCTTTGGACTGCTTCCAACAGGTCCAGAGGACCCCACAGCTGGACTCAGAACTCCAGATCAGGTCTCATGAGAACAGAGCAAAGGGGCAGAATTACCTCCCTCGACCTGCTCATCCATTGAACAGTCCCCCCATCAAACTCATCTCTCTCCAATTTAGAGGGAAGGATGCTGTGGGGTACCATGTCAAAGGCCTTACAGAGGTCCAGATAGGTGAGATCTAGAGTTCCTCCCTTGACCATTGTTGTCCACTGATGTAGTTACTCCACTGCAGAAGGCAACTAGGTTGGTCAGGCAGGAGTTACTCTTGGTAAAGCTGTGCTGGCTGTCCTGAATCACCTCCCTATGCTGCACATGCCTTGGACAGCGACAGGATATTTGACATGCTTTCCATTTAGAAAAAAAAATAATTTTGAGGGAATGAATATTTTACTGCTTTTTCCACTGTTTGGGATGACAGACCTGTCACAGAAGCTAAAACACTGATGTCCTTACATTGGCTCCTGCTATCTTTGAGCTCATCAAGAGTTTCCTGTATTTCAAAATTTTTGGGGACTGTGAACAGTAAAACAGTAAACTCAATCTCAATAAATGATGGCTAACCACTTAAAACTATGTTTTATTTCACTGTATCATGTCAAATGACTAAGGTTCCACACAGGAACAGTGCAGAAAAACAGAATCATTCTTTCCAAACGACACAAAATTCAAAAAGAGAGATTGGCATAGGAAATATGTTTCTATTGTTTTTTTTGTAAATAAAAGATGCCAATCTTCATTTGGGCTTCCTGCTGGACTTGAGGGGAGACACATTTGGTACTGAGCCTTATCAAATATATATTTTCCAACACACTAGCACAGTCCTGATCACCATTTACATATTAGGAAGCATAAATGAGAGAGACTCTGCCCACAGGAGGAGAGAGCACCACAGAAGTTCCTGCATTATCAACAGCAAAGGGAAATATATTTTTTCTATTCCTACTTGCAACAGAAGGAGTGAGACCAGTGTGGCATGGTGCAGAGCAAACAAAATGGACACACATATGTCTGAGCATCCCTAACAGCAATAGTACACATGATACAGATCTTGCCTAGTTTTATATTTGAAGCTTGCTTTGATTTTTATGTGCTTTATTTTTAAAATTTTAACTTGTGAGTTTTTTCCTATGGGTCCATATTCTCTACTTATCTAATTTATGCTCACAATTATTATAAAAATTTTGGCTACTTTACAAAAAATATTTTCAATGTAGGATTAATTGTCCAAAAAAGCTTGTATATTTGCACTTAAAACACTCCTCGTGCAGGCATAAGCAATACTTGTCTGTGTAATTACTATGCTTAAGGCTGTAATTGCCCATTTTCCATCTGTGAGTCTCTTTTGTATTGCAAGTTTTGGAGAGGAAGATTGGAAATGTTGACCCTCATTTCTACATTACTCTCATAACTATGGATGAACTGGTCAAATAATGAGCTGCTTCTAAAACTGCTTTGCATTTATATGGTATTTTTTACCTGAAAGTATATTATAGAAGTATTAGATCCTTTACCAATTTTTATAAGCTGGGAAGGTATCAGAAGGCAAATGAGGTGTCCAGTGTCACACAGGGAAGCTGTGCCTTGGGCACAGATCATTTCTGACCACTAGCACCTGAGAACATCCTGTAGTACTGCAACTCAGCTGCACCTCTGCTTTCTTTCTAATTTAATGTATCCAACTCTAACACTGAACTATTAATGATGTTATTTAACCTGGATACCAGAGAGGCTTAAACAAACTTCATGGACTGTACGAAGTATCCCACTTGTTTTAGATGCTTGCAAAGCTGACCTCCAGTAATTAAACAGGTGCTAATTGATGTGAATTCTAAATTTGTGTATGTTTGTGTTTTTCCCTTCACTGAATTCATTTAATGAAATAGATGAGTTCCCTCAGTTGCAGTCTATGACCAGTGTCAGACTATTTCCCTGTCCTGTTGCTGGATGCAGCAGCATAAGGTGAAGGTCATTGGACTGGACATCGATCATTAAGTAATTTCATTACTTTCTGTGTGTCATTCCCAGCTCTACTGGTATTTGTTGCTGAGATATAAAGACAGAGTCTCATTAATGTGGTACAATTCATGCAGCAGTGCAGCACATTGTTAAACTAAAAAAAGCCCTGAAATCAACCCCAGACCCCATGGTACCAACATCAAAAGATCTTCACTGATTAGATGTGGAGTAATGACCAGAATAATGAGTCTATCCCCTTATCCTGACCCTAGAAACGAGATAATTCAGGGTTCAGTTCTCTCCTGCCTTGTGCATTTATATAGTGATATATCACTATATGATAGTGATGGAGGAAACTGCCAAAGCTGAACTCTTCCTTCACATTGCAGTCTCTTGTGAATCACTTTGTCAAACTTTGGTTTGGCTTATAGCAAGATATAAGGGAACAAACTCAAAACTTGGCTCTATTGTAGAGTGCTTTTCCATGCAGAAGACAATTCTTCCAAAAGACCTTAGCATTCTTTTTCTCTCTCTCTCTGTCAGGTTTCTCCAGGTTTGCTTTAAATACCCCTTTCATAACTTGAAACCTTTTCAAGAATTCAGATCCTATCTGAGCTAGTTCTAAGCTCGTAATTCTGGTGTGCTGCACGTTACAGCAGAGGAAGGAGAACAAAAGATGCTCTTTCAAGTGCTGACATAATTTAAGCTAATTGGAGGCTACTTAAAATTTTCTTCCTGTTTTTAAGGGCCATTGACTTACCCTCCTGAGGAATGATGCGAAGAGTTACACTGAGACCTGCATCTTTAATTAGCTTCACAATATCTGCATGAGGCATGTTAATAATAGACTGGCCATTCACAGCTAAGATCCGGTCTCCGACTTTAAGTTTTGCACAGCGATCCGCAGGACTTCCATCAATTATCCGCCCTATTTTATGGGGTACAGCTAGACAAGAAACAATAGACACAGTTAACATATGCTGAAACAAGTGGTGATGCTCACAAATGAAAGAAAATTAGTGCATTTTGGAAGAAAGTTCTATATGAATTAAAAAACAGCTTGTGTAAAAGCATATAAGAATATAAAATCTTATGCAATGTCACTTGCAGTAACACAGTACTGTATTTTTTCACTAAAAATTCAGAATCTGGATGCATATACACACATGGCATACATATATATATAAAGCCCAAAATAAGTTTATAATTCAGCTATTTTGCAAATCTGGCATGAAACAACCTAATAAGGAGATCAGGAAAACAATAAGACATTAAAACAGGGAAAGGGGATAAATTTGCACAATAAATATCAGTCATAAATTGTCTCCCACCTCCTGGTTTACAGAATTTCTTTATTTGTATGTTGTAATAGAGGCACCAAACAACATTATTTATTTAATATACAAAAATTGTTACTGAAAATGCCCAGGGTACACGAAATTGTTCTCCTCCATTCAAATGTGTTTATTGATAAGTAGAAATAATACTGAATATTCATTGAGATGTGCAGTTCTCTAATTAGATATTAATAACAAATGAATAGGATTGAATTGACAGTTAGCTATGAGTACATAGACACATACTACATCAAAATATCTCAGCTCTCTTCTCAAAACATTACAGAACAAAGCTTCTCCTTTTGTTCTTCTCTGTGGTTCTTTACCTTTCTGTTTATTCCACTATGCTCTTGTTCTGTCTCTTCCGTCATTTTCCATTGAATTTTATAAATATTGCTCTTGATTTTTTGACCACTGTTTCTACTCTACTATCTCCTGGTTTGTAACTAAATGCATATGCTCTAGCTGAGTCTTTTCCCCAAAGAGCATGCTACTTTTCTTTCTCCCAACTGCTCATAAATATGCTTATCACAATTAAATGACTATATAGTCTATTAATACCCTAATGGTGTTTGACTGTTCCTCCACAGTCCCACACTTTAGTCCTGGAAAATCTAGCACAAGGCAGCTCAGTCTCACTATCCATCTTTAAACTGGTGTTTAAAACCAGTGTGGGTTTTTTTTTCAAAAATAATATAACCTTAACATTTAATTGTCTACAGAGAACTTGGCAAAATGAAAGAAAAGATTGTTCAAACTCTTTTTGGGAAATATCTAGGCTATCAATGCTCATATAAACCAAAGTTCTAACAGATGTGTTCAGAATACATTGCTGCAGAACAAATTTCTTAGCATGCTGATAAACATTTCCTGAAGGTTTTGGTGACTAACACAGACTGCACATCTGATATAAAGTCATAATAGACATACCTCAAAGTGATTTTTGTTTCTAGTATGGATGTGTTGCTTACAGTGTTAAAAATTTATTTTCAGTACACTGAAAATATAAGTGAGTACTCTGAAGTGCAAGCCATAATCAAAGTGCATGCTTATTTACCACTATGGCTCAGGCAAGAATATAAATTAAAATACAGCTTTAGTAATACAGACACAACTCATGTATTTCAGAAATGTCTTGTTGCCTAGGAACTAAGCACCTAATTTATGTTAGAAATGTCTAAACATTTCCATGCTTTAAAATATACAAAATATATATAGCCACACTTAATATAAAAATTGTGTTTATTTTGCCCTTAATGCGGACATATAACTGCCATGCAAACATACCAGTGACCAAACAAATAAAAGAGTAACTTGACTCTTAAACAGTTTGTTTACAAAGAGCTCTTTTCATCAAATCAGTTCTTAAAGCATCACCAAGAATCACTTATACTAAAATGTACCTGTTTCTGCATATGTATAAAAGATCTGTCTGAAATTGTCATGTCATTACTATATATTAGTGGAGATCTGAAAATAAGACTGTCTTATGTAAAAAAGTACAAAATTTGGTAGTAAGAAAGAGGGGGAAATATGGTAGAAAGGGCACAACTAAAATTTCTCTACTTGCCAATTCTAACACTAAAGATGTTTTTGCTAGCCTAAATATTTAAGTAGAGACATCATTTCAGTAGTAAGGGCTGTGGGAGGGTGGGAGTGGGAAGTCCTATTAATTTGCCAGGAAATTTTTTTTGTTGGACTTCTTGTACCTGACAAGTGAACAGAGCAGATGTCTGCATGTTGTGATGTCTGCTGAAATCAAAGCTGGAGGTGGGAGAGCCATGAGAGTCTAATTTGGATCCAAATCCTGAGAAATGGGAAGGGAGGGAGGAAGAGGAGGAACTTGGTGTTCTTTTCTTCTTCCCTTTAAGTCTAATGGTCTTCACCTTTTTGATAAAAGTCCCTTCTCTAAATGTTTTGGTATCCCTGAACTCCCTTCATTCTGTCATGTTATGAAAGGATCAACAGTAGGTGACCATCAGAAAAAAGCTTGTGTCTGTCAAGGTACCTTTTCTACTCCACTTTCCTATTTGAGGATTTAATGCTTCTCTTCTCAGGTTGTATTGGTGCCATATGTAGCCATTGGATCTTGCTGCAAAGTCGGGTGTGGGGAAATTTTGCAGAAGGAATCTGAATCTCTGTTGGATTCAATGTTACACTGTTATTCTCTATAGGGTCTTATGACCAAATCCAGTACTTACTAGTGTAGCTCAAGGCCACCCAGCAGAAACTGGTTTATGCACAGTTCTACATACTATGAGGAGAATTTTATCTCCTGGCTCCTTCCCTCCCAATAATATTATCCTGAGGAGTTTCTGTTCCTTGCTTCTCTTCCCAGTGGAACTCTACCTTAGAGCCCTCCTAAGCCACAATATCTTGGCTGCCATGGTCCCAAATGCTTCCTTGGGAGGGGAGGATTTATTTAGGGGTTGTTTTACAAGCATGCATTCTTCTAAGGGAAAGAGATTATCTGACGTGTAGGTTGTTCACAGAAAAACAACTATGTCAAAAAATATTAGAAAACTTTCAGTTTTTAGAGAGAGAGCCTTTGGTGGTGAAATACTTACTTTGAAGGGTTAAGAAGGAGCTACTCTCATAGGGGATTAATTAGGTAAAAGCTAAGGAACAATGGTAGAAATGACCTGTGAATTTCCCTAATGCAGAATTTTTATTGTTCTGAATGGTCACATCTAAAACAAGTGCGGAAGAGCTGTAAACTGTCAGTAGGGAGTGGGTTGACTGAAGTGGCAGACGGGATCTCATGAAAAGAAATGCAAGATGATGCAAGCAAGGAAAAAATAACCCTGCCTAAGATTAAGCAGAGATGATTCCTAGATTAATTATTATCACTCAAGAGACCTTGAAATGTGTGCATACTTTTCTAAAAACATAAACTCATTAAAACAATCAATATGACACTAAGAGTTAGAAAAAGAATGACAAGTGAAACAAACTATTGCTAGTTACTGCTGTGCACCAAGTCTGAGTATTGTTTCAGTATCCTCATCTCAAAAGTCAAAGCAATGAGCTCCAAAGATTCAGAGAAGAGAAGCATCGAAGTCAGAAGCAGAAAACAGCCTCTGCTCAAAGGAGTTGTCTATGAAGTCACTGTCTACACCTTGCAAAAGAGAATCTGGGGCAACCTTCTGGAGGGGCAGAAGAATAAATGGATTCAAAAAGGGATTAGAGCCATTTATGGGGGTGGACCCATTGCTGATTAAATCAGAAAAACTTGGCTGTGAAAGCTGAGACCATGCCTGGGAAAGGTCTTGTCTGCTGTAGGTGCTGTCCTCTGCCGCTGGTCACACCAAAGGGACAGCAAGGAGCTGTGGGGCTACGTGGTCTCTGTGTGGCTACTGTGTCTCTCTCAGCATGGAAGGTCTCTTCTTGGAAAGAAACCTCCCATGTCTGGCATTTAACTAGAGTTTTGTTAACATACAATGCTTTTTTTTTTTTCTTAAATTGCATCTTCGGTGTTTTATTTTTATCTAAGCAGAGCATTTAATGATGTAACCTTTAAAAGCAAGTGCCAGATCACCCAACTAGTGGTAAATGTTTCCTATCACCCTTAAATTTTTTTTCTAATCTATTCATGCCTCTTTTAACAATTTGCCACAAGCTGTTCTCCAAACACATGTATAAATTGAAGAGTGACAGCATGTGCCTGGATAAGACTTTGCAAAGGATCTGATCCACTTATTTCAAAACACTGAGTTATCTGAGCAGCATTTAATATTTGCAGGCTATATAAAAAAGACTTGGATTTGTGGCCTTTTTTTTCAAGAAACCCATTGGTTTTGCTAAAAGTGAAGAAAGCAAGCTGCCCCTTTGCAGAACAAATAATTTTTTGGTTATTAGACTACACAATGAATGAGACTGCAAGGGAAAAATTACTGTAAACAAGGATTAATACTTATTTTTTAGCTGTTGAAAATATGGGAAATTAGTAAGAATTAATTTATATGTATACAAACCCCACAGCCCTGCAAAATAGACATTTAGGGTCCTTTTCTCCAGTATTATCAAGTCATGCAAAATGTGATACACATGAGCGATATAGTTGGAAATCTACCTTAAAATAAAATAAATCCAAGACAGAAAGCATAATCCTAGACCCAAAATAATCCAGCAGAGAGTAGCAATGCTGCAGAAACCTTATCTAGGAAAAGATTTTACGATGGAATGTATCTTTTCTGCAGTGTATTTTTCAAAATTTCTTGACTTGGGGAAGATTTGAATCCAAATCCAAAGCACCAAAGCTTCAAAGATATTTGAAGTCATTAATCTCTCCCCCTAAATCTTGCTCAGATATTTACAGCATTACAATACAAATGGACCCAGAGCTGGCATGTAGCAGCTGAATCTTTCCCAGAACGTATTTAATTGTGCAGTGATCAGCTCTCAGCTCATTAAAGAGAAATTAAATTAAAAAATTAAAATACAAAATGATTCAAAGGAATTCTTTGCATTTAGAAAGTGGATAAGGTCTGCTTTCAGAAACTTACTGATAATTATAAATTAATATTTTTCTCTATGTTAATATTTTTATTTAATAAAAATCACCCACTTTTGCTTTCCACGATTCAAATTAATGTCCTTACCACACCTGCATGTCACAGAACAGAGAACAAATTTTGTGTCATTACATCTGAGTGTCCATATGCTTGGGTCAGCTGTACACAAACCCAAAGCAGTTGCTGAATACAGATACTGCTTTTAACACCATGTATCACAGAAACACAGAAGGGTGTGGGTTTGAAGGGACCTCTGGAGATCACACAGTTCAACTTCCTGCTAAAGCAGGTTCACTCAGAGCAAATTGCAAAGAACTGAGTCATATGGGCTTTGAATATCTCCAGAGAAGGAGACTTCACCACCTTTTGGGGGTCCCAAAAGTGTGTAGTCACCCTCAAAGGAAAGAAGCTTTCTAGAATGAACTTTCTGTGTTTCAGTCTGCCCTGAATGCCTATTTTCTGGATCTAGTCTCTTGACACTCTTAGGATATTTGTATGCAATGATAAGAGCACTCATATGCTCTTGGTCAGTCACCTCTTCTCAAGGTGGAGCAGGTGCAGCTGTCTCAGCCCTTCCTCTACGACAGATGGTCCTGTTGCCTAAAAACCCTCTTACTCCTTCACTGCACCCTCCCCAGTTGTTTCATGTCTTTCATGACTGAGGAAATGGACATAGCACCCCAGATGTGGCTTCACTAGGGATGAGTAGGGCCAGAATCACCTTCCTTGACCTGCTGGCAATGCTCTTCCCAGTGCTCCCCAGGCCACCGCTATCCTTGCCCACAAGGACACAGTGCCAGCTCATGGCCAGCCTGTGGGCCAGCCAGGTCCTTGTCCACAGAGCTGCTTTCCACAAGCCAGCCCCAGCCTATGCTGGTGCCTGGGATTTTTCCTCCCTTAATGCAGGACCTTTTCCTGTTTGAATTTCATTTAGTTCCTCTCCTCCAACTCTCCAGACTGCCCAGGTCTGGCCAGCAGAGCTTTCAGGTGTATCAGCCAATTTTCTGAGGGTACACTCTGTCATTTCACCCAGACCACTGATGAATAAGTTAAAAAAGACTGATATTTCATTTATCAGCTTCTTGCTTTTTGAATATGACAATAATTTTTCCTCATTTGAAAGACCCACAAGCTAAAAAGAGTGGATTCTAAGAAAATATTACCATATATTCTGATTTATGTCAGTAATTTTTTTACATCTATTCAGTCCTTCTAGACATAACAGTTGAGACTATGATTTTTAGACAGCAACTTTCCAGTTTTTCCCCTCTATACAGTAGCTAATTGTCAAAAAGTATCAATTAAGGGGGAAAAAAATCAAACCTCTGCTTTATCTATTAAAACCCTCTGGCAGATAAATTCTTGCAATGTTTTCTAATGTTAACAGATATAGACAGTAAGCCAAGCAAATGAGCCTTCCTGGGCCAGATGTCCTTTTCAATGCTATACAGTGATCAAATGAATATTTATTATATTCTCAATTTTTTAAACATGCAAGAGTTTTCATTCAACCGGTGGACTCCAGCATATCAGATTTCAATTGGAAGAATATATTAAATACAATATAAATATAATTTCATTGCTATGAAAGAATCTAAATTTAAATTTTGGAAAACTTGAGTATGGCGGAGTTTCTATCAGGGCTAAAAAATATTTTCCTGATATTGATAGGATATTTTATGTGACACTTACTTGGAAAATAGACAAATCTGCATGGCATGCTGCATACTTGCATGTGAAAACAATCCCTTTTCTTTATAAGATTAATGAATCTATGAATGAAAGCATCCCATTTTGTGCTGACATGGAGCATATTTGCTTGTGTAGCACAGGCAAAAGAAGCTAAATGGGAAGGAGTGCACATACCTTAGAAAGTTGAAGATCTAAGAAAAAAAATGTAACTTAGATTTGATGTAACATAGACTTGAATTCACGCTTCTAAAGGAAGCAAGTGGGCCCTGTGGAATTATTAGAAAAACCTTGGTTCCCTTGGTGGGTTTGTGCTAAGAGAACTCACAGTGTTTGTTCTTTGAAAACACATGAGCAGCACCTGTAGGTCCAAATGATGAATTCAGAAACACACTGGAGGACAGAAATCATCTAGAGAGGGGAGTAATGCAGTTAAGATCCTGCCCTATTTATCTCCAAAAAATATCAAACAGACAGTTGAGTATTTCATGCCTGCAAACTTCAGCAATGTATTTTGATGATATTAAAAACCTCTTTGACTTCTTAAGGTTATTTCCCTATGATTAATTGCTTATGTTGATTTGAAAAACTAAATAATATAGAAATTTCTTTCAGCTGCAAGTTTTACTATTACTTAAACATACCTAGAAAGTGTGCTTTTGTAGCTGAAGAGGCAGAACAGCTCAAACCTGAATATCAAAGCTGCATAAAAATGAGAATCCAGATTCCTTGCCCACAAGTTGCAAATATCTTCCATGGGGGACTTACACTGTGGGTGGATTTTCACTGCTATGCTCCAAAAATGTCCTAGGTGGGGTAGACAGACATCCTAATTTCCAAAGCTCTGTATCCTTTAAAATTTGAAGACTGGTCACATAAAATTATGTCCCAAAGCACTATCTTACTCAAAAAAGCATAGGTGAAATTGCTGCACAAACAACTCAGATCACACAGTTATCACTGATTGATAAGGTGGTTGTTATCTCTAAACTCTTAAGGAGTTCAAAGAAACTCTGGGCTGAATGGGACTTATACAGAATGTTGTTTTCTGCAGTCAGCAGAGGCTTATCTTGGATTTACGCTTTTTAGTTAAGACTGCATGTTTCGAGAAATGAAAGAAACTTCTTTCATTAGAGTCTGTTTTATCATGTTTTCAAAATCCAGAAGGTGCTGGCATATGCAGTGTAGGGGCAAATTAAATCTACTACTTCTCTTTTGGGATGCAGGAGGAAGATCATAACAAGTATGCACAATCCTTAATTTTTTGAAAATTGTTTATTGATTAGGTGTGTATTTTCAGTTTGTTTACACTTTATAACTGTGCTAATTGACAGTACCTGCTATAGTAAAATTCCCGGAAATATTGCCAATTTTCCAATTTTATTGGAAGTTGCAAGTTAACAAGGTCTGTTTACAACACATAGTTTCTCTCTAAAAAATACGATGTAAAGAGATTGACAGGGGATCACAAGTACTTATTCTAGATGAAGCTGCATCCCAAACACAAAAAGCAAAAGTGTCAGGAAGATATGAAGTAGGCAGAGCCAAGTTTACTCCATAAAACTCTGGGACACATTCATGCAGAAATCTCATTCTGGCCACCTCCAGAAGTCTGCAAGTGCTTTTCCATAGGTTGCAGATAGTGGAATTCTCTTGATACTCTAAAATACGTCCCTAAATGTAACACAAAGTGTAGATTAATCATTTAAATTTAAGTATTTTAGCCATAATTTCTCATGTGTGGAGAAGGGATGAGAGCCATGTCCCCCTTTAGTGTTGGAACAGGATCTGGGGAAGGCACAATAATATATTTTAGAGGCAGTGGAAGTTAATCCTTTCACTGGAAATAGGTCAGGAGCCTGGGCAGGTGTATTTTCTTTTCTTAATCTCTTAGCACTCTAAGATCCTCTGCGTGCTGCACTAGGCAAAATGACTTGCTCCTGGATATACCACTCAAGCACAGCTCTTTATTTATCCACTTTATCTCCTTTTACTGATACAATTTTGAAGCATGGCTGACCTTTTCTATGCCCCTGCTTTGCCCTGTAAAATCTCTTCATTCAATCCTTGTCATTCGTTTTCCACTCCTGATCTCCCCACATCAGAACTGTAGTTCAGTGCAAGATAATCTCCTGTGCTGGATTAGAGAACATCCCAAGCAATGCTTTGACAAAGAGGAAACAAAATTTCTACCATTATAGACACAGGAAAATAATCATGCCACAAGAATTGGATGTTTAAGCAAGTACCAGTAAGGAAAAATAACATTCAGATCTAAAAGCTGGCTCCAAAGTACTTAACGTTAATTTATCAAAATGACAGCTATTACAGTGCTGCCCATCACAAAATGTGAAAAAATGGTGTGTTTCCTAATTATGGCTGTAGTCTACCCTCTGTGTCTACATCAATAGTGAAAAAAAGACATTTTGTATTTTGAAAATTTCTGCACGGCAAAGGCAGGCCCATAAATCAACGGTAACAACAAACCCCTTGCAAACCATATTGAGAGAAAAGCTGACCAAGAGTCTAAACCTCTTGGAAAAAGAGTTTAATCTCTAATTCTGGGAGCTCCTGAGCCTTTCATGGCTCATTCTCAGGTCAGAAAGAGCATGAAACACTTCTAAGAGGCTGTGTGGGAGCAGTGCAGCCCACACCCCATCAGAGGGTGGGAAAGGGATTTGAGACTCAGCTGGAGCACCACTGCTGTGACCTCATGGGATTGTCCTACAGCTTCACAGACAGAGCAAACTCTCCTGGCAAACAGAAGGTCAGCTTTTGTGCAACCCCTTCAGCTTCAGGCCAACTGCAAAGCAGCTAACTAATGAAGCTGCAGCTCCATAGCCAGTAGCAACTTTGCTGGGATGACTGCTTCAGTTTTAGCAGGGCTTGAAGCACCCACACCTAGTGACACAAAGTGCTTGTCCTGTACTCAGCAAGAGGTGCTGTAATCTGCTGGACTGTAAAATATAGTTTGTAAGTGTGATTTTTCAACAATAAGGAAAATACTTTCAGTTCATAATTAATTGCCTTCCTGAGTAAATGTGGTGATGATACTTATTCTTCCAAGACCTCAAGTCTTGCTTTTGCAAGAAAGTAGAGGAGGGAAGAGAGTTATTGAAATAAACATTCTTAAATCAAAGGAACCATTTTTCACTTTGCCCTGAGGATGCTCCCAGTGAGACAACTTCCTGGGCACTGCTCTTCCTAACAGCATCTGCCACTACATGATACGCCCCATTTTTGACCTATTTTGCCCATTTTGATTCTTTCAAAATTTCTTTGCAATTAGAACATTAATATTTAACTGTGCATGCATGTCTGCATGACATCATTCTGTTCCACATGGGGATACAGGGGCTGGCAACAAGTGCACTGCCTCTGAAACAAGGGACACTGACACATTTCACTCAATTAACACACTACTGCCATGAGAAGGAGTAACTGCCTAGGTGTTAGCATGGTGCTGTGCAGGCCCACATTTTGATAATGATGTATCATATATTTTGGACATCGTACTTCCTATATCCATTTGATATTTTCCTACTGCTGGTATGCTTTCTACCCCTGATTATGAATTTCAAGAAAAGGATTTTATGTTATTTCAAGCTTGAAGGTACCTCAAGAGAGTTTCTCTGTTCTGTTTTCTACCAAAGGGCCCAAAAGTTAGAGGCTGTATTCTGAATGGATGCCAGTGAGTGCTGAGTAAAAGGGGATAATAATTTCCCTCAATATACTGGCTATGCTCCTGTTAATAAAGCTCAAATTACTTCACCCAAATAAATATTTACTAAGAGAATAATCTCTTTTACCCTAGAAAGAGTCAATAATTCCTAGATTGTTTTCATTACTGACGACAGATGATGTAATTTTCAGGATATTTTTTCTACTACAGTTTTGTAACAAAGTTCATATAGAAAGGGTACTGTCTTCTCTTGTCTGTCATTGCCTATAGCAAATGTAATTTTTTGTTCACTGCTGTTCTTGTAAACTTAGGATTTGATACTTTTTGGGATCACTGAAATTCAATGCAGTTATTATTTGAATAAATTCTCTTGTCACTTCCACAGCAGGCTGTCATTTTCCCTTTACTACTGGAGATGTTCAACTGAGCATCAAAAATGACTGCTTGCATAGCTGCTTGTGGAGAAAGAAAAGTACTGAAAGAACGTGTTGGAGAATAGGAAGCATAGCAGGATCTTGAACCTGGGTCCTTAGTCTTCAAGAGACTAGTTCAGTCACAGAATTTTTAGTTGCTTGAGCATTTTCTCTTTCTTTTCCTCTCCCCTTTCCCTCTGCATCTGCCCCAACAACAAACTCTGTCTATAAAATTATTTTCTTGAAAAAATAATGACTGACTTAACTGATTAACATGTATATACCTCAATGGATTTTTCTTTTCTTTTGTGATCTTCTCCAAAGAACTTCAAGTTCTTTGGCTATTATATTCAGTAATGTGAAAACTCAGAGTCCCAAGAGGCTAATTAGCTATGGTACAATATTAATTCATGGAATTTTAAAATTCAGCTGAGGTAAGATGAAAAACAACTCTTTTAATAACTGCATGATCATGAAATACTGGAAAAAGAGTTTTCTGAGAGAACTTGATATTGTGAGATAAGGTTTTCCCTTTTAGCTGCTTTTCAGGTATGCATTTAGAAGAGTGATGTTTGGCCCTGAAGTTGAAATTGTGATTTTATTTTGTCAGGAGCCAGTTTCAGGCCAAAGAACAGTTCCTTCAAAACATATTTTAGTGTAGGGAAAGCATCACATTAGGCTACAATTTGAAAAATGATGAATCTTGGTTTTTCAGCTGTGGTTAGCATTATTTGGTGGGACATGTGGATATCTCTCAATATAAAGCCTTTTTTGCCTCCTTCTTCCAGAGGGCTCAGCTCTCATTGAGTTAAATGACATTGGACAGACCCAAAGGTGCCCCTGTGCCTCCAGCTGCCACTACCTGGGTTTGAGTCTTCTGTAGCTCCTATGTCACATGTCTGACCTCTCCCTAGATGTACCCTGGACAGCTCAAGTGACACCAGATGTCTATATTAAAGCAATAAAATTGACCCATAGAAAAAATTAGTTTTCTGAACAGAAAGTGAGCTATAATTATTAAGGGCAGATCTTGCCACCTGAGTACTACTGAGTACAGAGAGGTACACCTATGCCCCTGTACTCAGCTGTAATTTTTATGCTGTCTATACTCCACCCAGTTAAATTAGTCTGTCTGCACTTGCATCTAACAAGTTCTCCCATTTTCCAGTTGTTTCTGCAGTCCCATAATTGGACAGCTGTTGTCATAGGATTCGCTGTGATCTAAGCTTTTTTTCAACTTGTTGAAACTTCATCTTGATTTATTAAAAAAGTCTAATTCAGTTGCATGTAGGAGAATAATTTATTCACATAACCCTACTTGTAACTTACACAGTCTCTGACATAGTAACAGAGAAAATCTACTTTGTGGGTGAATCCTCTATCACACTGATTGTCAAAGAAGTGTGGGAAGCACAGAGCTCAAGAAGCCAGAACAATCTTTGGTTTTGTCCAAGACAAAACAGACAAACAGTGACCCGAATAAATACTGAGAGTATCTTCAGTTTAAATCTCTTCAGTGATAAATTGTTAGCAGATAGGTTTAAATTAACTATTTTTTTTTTTTTTAATTTGGGGCAAACTTAGAGAAATATGAACTGAAAACCATGATTTCCTTACTTATTGTGGAGCCAGATTCGGGCCTGTTGAGGGAGCTGATGATAACAAAGCCAAAGCCTTCGTTCTCCTTGCGGTGGATCACCACGTCGCTGGTTTGCAGGCTGTGACTGGCGAAGCCCTCGGGCGGTGTCGCGTTGCTGCTGGAGACAGCGTGATTGCTGTTGGCATAAGTCGTGTAGTCACTTCTTGGGGAACTGTGGTGCGTAGACACCGAGCCTGGGCTTCTGCCATTCTCTGGGCAGGGTTCTCCTACAACATAAATCACACCAGTGTCACAGCCTGACTTGCTCAGTGGCTCTGTGACTTACAGTACATTTGCTAACGCAACATGAATACAGTTGACTGTCCACAGACCAGACTACCCCAAGTATTAAACTAGGAGCTGTAATAGATGCAGAGAGACAGGAATCCACACAATTATGCAGAACATTCAAGGGCAATCAGATAAAGCAAGTATGAACACTGACTGCTACGCTAGCTAAAAGGGAAAGGAAAGTAAGAAACAGAGTCTATCTAGATTGCAAAAACATTACCAAGTGCTATTCCCTTGTCTGCTGGTGGATCTGTCATCAAGAGGAAAATGTGACCGTCTAATCCAATAAAAAATTATTTGTGTTTGGATTACAAGAATTTAAGCAGGGAGCTAACGGAGTAATTAGGATTAGCTGCATAATGTTCTTCTTACAAGTTGATTAGCATGTTCAAAAGATGTTCAAAGAGCAGAGCTGTTATACAATGAAAAATGATCACAAGCAATTTTTCTGTGGGTGTCATGGCAGAAGCAGCGGTCATTTAAAGGTTTGGAGATGCTCTTGTCTGGCAAGCTCAAAAGGGTAGAAGTGAAAATGGAGTCCATGCACACTTTAGTATTGCTTTACAGTAACAACAGCAGGAAACAAGTTAAAACTTGTGGGATTACATATTTTTTAGTGTGAGCATTTTGGCAACTGAAAACAGTAAATTTACACTTCCAGATGGGGAAAAAAGATTTATATTCTTTCAGATCTAAGTTGTTTACACAAATCAGCATTTATTGACAGTTTTAATACAGAACTTTCAGATAAATGTAAGTATTATATTTTCTGTTTGGAACAACAAGAGTGGCAGAGTAATTTTACTGAACATGTGAGGAGCTCCCACAGATACACATACATCCTAGGTAGAGAGTTTGCAAATTAGATCTTCAGTGTGTGCATATATTAATAAAATAAACAGCATCCAAGGACAAGCTGTTGTTTTCTCAGTCAGGTATGTCCTTTAGCAGTCCTTCTGCAACTATGAAATAAAGTAATTAGAGAGTATAAAGAGGGAGAAAAACAAACAATTATCATACTCCTGAAAATCTCTAAGAGTTATTGAACCAAATCTGCAACTAAATGCCACAGTCAGCTCTCATTTTCTGGCTGTCGTGTTTCAGAAAGCTGAATATTGTTTGTCAGTATGGCTGCAACAGAAAGGAAATTCTCTTACCATGCAGAATGACCAAGAGCTGGCTTGGCCATAAAAAAATGCAATTGAATGCCATTAAATATAGGAAAAGAATGATAAAAGAGGAAAAGCTTAAATGGCTATTCGACGGTCAACTGTGCAACAGATATTAATCAGAAAAATTGCATTTTGCTCCTGCCTGTGAAAAAATTGCATTTTAATCCATGTGGTTCCAAAAATCACATTTTCCTAATAAATTGTTTTCCAGGTCTTGTGAATTGTGGATTTCTGTTCCAGATCTGGGTAAGTACTTATACAAAATGGTAATTCCAGGTGAGGGCTAAGATATGTGTATCAACTACAGGCAGGTAAGGAAAACCCCAGATCCCTCTGTTGTATACATTCATGCTGCTGAGAAATTCCCATGAAACCAATTGGCCTGATGTATTAGTATAGCATTTTTCAGTCATGCCCAACATCAGTTGTTTTAAATTTTTCCACAAAGCTTATGTTGTAACACACCACATTAAAATCCTGTTCAGCTCCTGAAATGCTTAAACATTAATGAGCTACATGCTACATTCCCTGGTGTGGCACTCTCAAGGCCCAAGAATAGCTTCAGGTGTTTTGCCAGCTTGCTCAGTCTGCCCCAGGAGCCCAGGCTGGCTGGTAGACCCTTCAACATTCAACAGGCAGCAGCGAGGGCGGGCTTTGCCCGCAGTGTGACGGTGGCTGACGCAGGAGAGGCGAGGATTTGGCATTACCTTGGTTATTGGCCATTTTCCTCGCGCTGGGGGAGCTGCGAGGGGGCGTCGCACCCGGCGCAGGGGCACCTTTCTGGCTGGAGGACTCTGGAGTCAGTAACAGAAGAAAGTCAGTCCTGCAGGAGCACGGCTGGCAGGGAGCTGCGGTGCCGCAGTGGGAGGGGGACTGCGAAGATGAAGGTGAGTGGGTGGGCGGCTTTTTGGCACAGGAGCGAAGGGGAACGGCGCAGGCAGTGACAGTGGATCTAGGGCACGGGCAGGCAGAAGACAGGACAGGCTGGGAATGTGGTTTTGCTCATTTCTGGTACCTCAGTGAAGTGTACTCACCAACAATGTTTTAAAAGTTCTGAAATAAACTTCTTTCCTCAAGTAAGCAAAGGTTGTAACGGAAGGTCATCAAATTCTGCCGTTAAAGCTTTAATAGGTGCTGCCACACACATTTTTCAAGGTTCCGATGTTTTTCAGCAATTGGGACTGAGCTAGTCTAAACATCTCATTTACTACATATACTTCATATTGGTTTAGATTCCTTTTCTGAATCTGTCTGCTTGACAGAAGAATCTGGCCCTATTCATATGAGCCACTTGTTCCCTACAGAAGATTTTCAGCCAGCTTGCATTGGAGTTCAGTGGGAAATTCCAGATGACATCAGTGAGACCAGAAATGGGCTTTTAACACATAAAAGAGTGAAATGAGTTCCTGCCCTGAACATTTAACAGTCTTTGAGCCTTTCTCTTATTGATAGTCAGCTCAAATGGCTTTAACTTAGGTGAATGTTTAGTCCCAAAAGTGGACAAAAGGAGACAGCACAGACTAAGACAGCATGGAACAAACCCAGAGCACTTATGATCACCACACCAGGGTTGCCAGTATGTTTCCACTTCTGAAGGAAACACTCAGTTGTAGTATTTTTGTCAGAGAAACAAAGGACACATATTTACAACTCTTTCCTCAAAATGACACAATCAATCACTTTGATTTCCTCTGTTTTTTAAAAACAGCACTGGTTTGTGCTGCCAGCATTGGGATTTGTTTTTCCTTTCACCTTTCCCAGCCTTCACTCACCCGTGGGTAGCACCTTTCTCCTCACAGTAAGATTCACCTGCCCATTTCGGGCAGCATTATGCATAAGATCAATCACATATCGGTGGGTTTTGCCGGCCACTGGAATCCCGTCTACGTACACCAGCTCATCACCAGGATGGAGACGACCATCTCGGTCTGCTGAGCCCATGGCAATGACTGCTCCGATGAGAATCTAGGCAGCAAAGAAACAAAGTCCTGTCATATATTGCACTGAGCTTCCAGTTTAGTGACATGAATATTGCAGTGATTTTCTCTTTCTTCTGAAATTAGGCTAGTGATTTAGCAGAGGTGAAGAGATCTGTGTGTGTCTGAAAGCTGTGCTTGTCCTCTCGTGGGTGTGTCTGAAGATGCTTCCTTGCCTTTGGTGAGAGGGTAAGGTGTTTCCTACCTGCAAAGGAGAGATACACCAGAGAATCCTAATCTGAATTCTGCTTGATACATTCAAATCAAGATAATCTGTCTCTAAGGAGTGTTTAGTTTCTACAGACTACATTATACACAATACTTAAAAAGATTAATTCCATGTAAGGATCTTTTTTATATAAAATTAGCAAGCCTGTGTATTTCCTGTCGAAGGTTCTTCACCGCTGTGTGATTTAAGCACCTACAGTCATAGACTTGAGGTCAGCACTGGAAGTGACCCCATCACACAGAGTTCGCTTTGGGACTCTTTAGGGGAAAAGAAGTACTATATTAAATGCTATTACTCTTAATGAATGATTGCTCAGGCAGTGCTTGATTAAAATGGAAAAAAGAGGAAAAAACGTCAGCTTGTTCTGGGCAGATTTTGTTTTCCCAAATCGACATTTAAATGTAGTTTGCATTGGACATATAAACTAGCAAAAAATATGTCCAAAACCTTTTAATGAATTTCTCCATTTTCTATGCAGATAATTTGACATAATTTATTAGAAGAAGACGCATATATTTTCCCCGTGGGATAACTGCTAGAACAGTTGAGATTGATTCAAACAAAACCTGCTTTCTTTGAAAGAATATTAAAGCGTTCACAGAGTGTGTTCCAAATTTTCTGTTCTCTTTTTCAGTGTGAGACTGAGCACAAAATGATGGATATGACATGCCATGTGACAATCTGCTTTAAACAATAAAAGATAAAAGATATGAAGCATTGCTTTTCACGATGAATTGCAAAGGCTAGATGTGGTAGTCACACAGGTGGGCCTGTGGTTTTTTTGTGGTCTTTGCTGCAGAGTTGCAAGTATCTCAGCATAATGTTTGAATGAAATCCCCTGTGGAGCCTGGAGAATTTCCCCCAGTTTTTAGCCTCCCTTTGGCTTACTTTTGCTTTCAAAACTTAGCAAAGAGAGAACATGATGCGGCTTTTTCCTGCTTTCTGGTATTTCTGGGATCCTGTTAAGCAGTGCCAGGCTGAGTGGCTAGACACGCTGTTTCAGGTTCTCCATTCTGTTCTTCAAATGGTGAAAAAATATACCTCAAAGCTTTGGAAAATACTTTGTGCAAAATTCAACTATGAAATATGAATTTATGCTCCTTTACCAGATGGAAGAAAAGCTCTCCAAGGCTACCTTTAGCTAGATATCCACAAAGTATTCTCAAAACATTTGAGAATTAGGCATCTCACATGAGTAAGAATTTCTTCCTAGTTATTTTGAGAAGAGATGGGTGATAACCCTCTGCAGCTTGGGAGATTGTAGGGACTGGCTTCCTTCTTTGGTGTTGTTGAGCATTTGCAGTTTTTTCATATTTTTCTGACAAAATATTAAACATTTTGAACATTTTTAATCTTTGGAAAAATAAAATGCAGATCACAGCATGGTAGGTCATCAACATACACAGCAAACCAAAAAAAACTCTTCTTAGTTCTGACTAAGTAATTATTGCTGATATTTCACATGTACACCATGGACTGTGATTTTGTTACTCATCTCAGTGTCGGACTCCTAACATAAGCAGCGGAGTCATACTTTAAACACTTCAGCTAGGTGTGTTTGTCAAGATGATACCTGTTATTTGGTATATTTAATAGCCAGAATAACTTAATTTTCCTGCTTTTTCATTTGCTGTGTCTGAATTTGCTCCTTATGCAGTATCTGCTCTCATTTCATGGCTGAGAAGTTGCCATAATAGTTATCAATTCTACACGTAAAGCACAAATTGGAAAAATATATATCAGGATTATATTACCTCTGAAATGTGGTTTCATACTGGCATGAGATTGCTTTGAATGCGTGAGGAGAAGGATGATGGCATGTAAGCAATAAAGAGTGTGTTGTAGAGAAAAAGAAAAGTTTCTCCTATTGTTTGAGATTAAACAGGACAAATTCTGGGATTAGGATGATTGTGGCAGAGCCTAATCTGAAATTAAAGCCTGTGTCTATTAATTAATACAGGTTAATCTGCTTTGATACTGACTTTGTAATTCTTGGTAATTATCTGAATTTGTATTTTAGTGTCTCTGAATATAACACAGTAGCTTCACTGGCACATAGCAAAATTTAAGTATATACACAAAAAGGGTGATTTTAAGAGCCAGTGATGTCTAAATCCAAGCTAATCATCTGAACTCTGTCTAATCACTGCAAAAATAGGACTTCCCAAGGCATGTCCTTATCTTAACATTTTGCTCTAAGGATATCTATGTCTTAGAAATGTAGAAAGATACTTAGAATGTATCCTGGCATTGATAATAAAAAGAATACAAACATCTATCTTGAGGATATTTTTGAGAAAAATCCCAGTCCGTCTGTGTTGAAAAGGTAAAACTCTTAGAGAAATTATGTATATGTACCTATGATTCTGAGTTTGAGCTGCACAAATGTATGCAAAATACATATCCCCTTTGGGACAGCAATTTGCAACTTCAGTAAAGTTCCAATTTATGTGTTTTTGCAACCTTTCAGTAATATTATAATTCATCATAACAGAGTCAGATTATCTCTAAATCCTCAAGTTACTGGAAGATGTGATAAATAGCTGTAGTAGTGCAATGTTATAAGATTTGAGAGGTGATTTAACCTGGCACAACTCACAGTCTTGATATTTGAAATTTCTCAATAAATTTAAGTATTTATTTTCAAAAGCATTTATAGGCTTACAAATATGGAAAGTAGAGCAGTACAGCAGCATTTTCTCCTTCTAAGGTGCTAGGTAGCTGATATGACTAGAAGGAAACTAAGCTACAGTCCTTCTATAGTGTCAGTATTATCCTGCCAAAATAACTTTATTTGGATTCTGCTTCTTTGAAAAAAGTATTGCCTTATGCTGAAGAATCCATATTCCTTTTTAGAAATCAAACCACAAAGACAAAAGCTTCCTTTTGTGTTCTGTGTTACCTGACTGCACAGCAGGAGAGCTGAAATAAAAATTTCAAAGTGTCTCAGTTCTTGTTTCATAGAAAAGGCAGGGGTTTGGAGAACAGGCAAAAACTGCTTCTCCTTTTCTGGAGGTGAAAGGAATGGGAGGCTGCAGGTGGGCTATCCATGGGGGAGCAAGGAAGCAGTGGAGGAGAGAGAACAGAGTTAAGAAGTCTTGTACTTTGAATACAAAATAGAGGGACACTTAAAAGAGTACATCTGTTGTGCTTATTGGTGTTGAATTTGAGCAGTGAAAACAAGATGGGCAACAATGAGGGAGTGAGAATTGAAAACCTCAGCACTGCAATACTTAATTCTAAGGTACCTTTTTGCCTTGTATACTCCTCAGCTTCAAGTAAGGCTTTTCTTAACTCCTGAGGACTTTGAGAAATTTTTGCAAAGGCACATAAACCCCATTGGATTGATAAATCTTGGGGATAAATGTTTTTTTATGTGCAAACCATGGAACAGAGATAGCAATCTTGAGGCTAAGAGCAGGCTGAGAGCAATTGTTCAACAGGACAGTGAAATGTGTTAGAGGGTCGTTCACAGAGGGCAGCGTTTTTGGTCCTGCTCTCCAAAAATAGCAAGGTGCTTATCTCTGCACTTGATATCCAGCTATGGCTCTTTGACTTCAGACAGTAAAGTCAGGTCAGTCCTTTGCTGAAGAGACACTAGGAAGAGCTGATCCTCTGTAATACTTCAGCGCATAATGCATGTAGCTGCAGGGCAAAAGGCTTGTTTCAAAATTTCTTTTCTACTGCATTGCTGAGCAGAGACTCAAGTCTCTCACAACTCTGGCATGTATTATGGATATGAACTACCAGAATATCAGATATTCTACATGAGTTTTATTTTAGTCCTTTAGGTTGAAATCATTCAGTTTTATATATTCATCTTTTAGATAAGGCATTTGAGCTGCACTTTTCCTCATGATTTGTCATAAACCTTCAACAAGCAGAGCCAGTCAGAGGCTTTGTGACTGCTTATTTATCCATTTGTAATGAAAGAAGCACTAAAGGAGACACCAAGAGAGCCTCTCACAAAATATTGACCAGCCTTGTAGCCAGGGACACTTTCCTGGGAGATAGGAAATGCCATTACACATTACTGTCTAGAGCAGGTAGAAGATTTCCAAATCTTCATAAAATCAGAGAATGGTTCGGGTTGGAAAGGACATAAAAAATCCTATAGTTCCAATCTCCCTGCCGTGCCATGGGCAGGACGTCTTCCACTACACCATACTGCTCAAAACTCCATCCAACTGGTTTAAAGGTCGTGCCTTTCTAGTTTCCTAACACTCTAAAAAAATAAAATGGAACATTTCCACTAACACCTCATGGATTTCCTTTTAGGCTTCACCCAGTAGGTGTGCTCTGAGAACTTATACTGACTGGGCTGCCCAGAAGGGACAGGAAGAATGCTTAGTTGGAGAATGTGCAGATGATGGCTCATTGGCCTCTTTTTATGTGCACTGGGACATGGCCCACAGAAGGAAGTTACATTTCTGAGGGGCTTCAGGGACACCGCAAGTGTAGAGGATGAAGCAGTGATGTCTTTGAGTCCTTCTGAGCAGCTATACTTTATATTTGAAAAACCATTGAAAGCGCCTATTCTAAACTAGACTGAATTTCAAACAGCAATTGAAGCATCTTTTTTAGAATACACTGCATTCTTTTCTTATTATGGGAGACATCAGTAAACTGTTAAGATTTATCAGTACTTTGACAGATGCTGACAATTTTAAAATCTGAGATTCTTTGATTCTCAAAGCCATGTGCTAGTTAACCTTAAGGCTTGAATGAAAAATATACTATTCTGTATTAATTTGGATATGGAATATATAAACTATCAACCAGGGAATATACAAATCTAAAACTTAATTACCTCAGAAATGTGGTAACACAAAACTCAGACTGTGCTTAAAATTCTGATAGTAAAGCACTTATGATTAAATCATTATTGATTTGAGATTAGTCCTAGCTGTCAAACTATAGTTACACCATTGAGTTTTTTTCTGAAAGAGTACTAATTCTGCCTGCTCTCAAAATTATGGTATTTAGATAGATCAGTAATTTATCAAAATGTGTACACATTTGTGTGTGTCATGCACATTTGACTTTTATTTTCTGGGCTTCTACACTGTTTCTTTTAAATATTGTGCATGTGGCTTATTTTATATTGTATTTTATTATCAAACCATCTACGTTCATCTTGTTACCTGTTCTTTGGCTACAGGCGTGCCTCCATCCTGATGGTATAAAGCTATCATTTTTATGCCTGTTTCCTCACATGATGTTGTCATTTAACTTGGAACATTGACTATCACTCCCCAGTGAGGTCTTCTGTTTCCAGAAATAAACTGCATTGTTGATCATCATGTCTTTTAAGCACATGAATACATTTTGCATACAAGTTACCTACTCTGAACGTGGTTATGGACAGTCTTACATAATTGGATTTTTGGAATCTTCTGCTTAAACTCGATTTTGGAAAGTCCAGATTCAGAGATGCCAGGTCACACTCTGCAGTAATGGGATGAGTGATGCTCTGTTTCCACCTTAAGGCCTTCTTATTCTAACTTAATTCTCTGTGACACCTTTTAGATGTGAACAACCTGAGGTTCTGTCTTTTTCTATGTATGAATGAAAGTAATTTTACTTGTAGCCTTAACATGGTGTTCATTTGGGTTCAGTCATGTAGTAATATTTTTCTGACCTTTACACATTACTGAATGTGGAAGGAAAAGGAAAATCAGGAAGAAATAACTCACAGGCTGCCCAGGCTCATCTCCTCCCAGGATCCTGAAGCCAAACCCAGACTCCATTCTCCGAAGGTGAACATCCAGCTCCTTGTAATCAGGACCTGGTTTAAAGAGAAATCCCATTGAGCAAAGCATTTTAGCCTTATCTTGAGAATTTGCACCAACTTCCCTCCCACCTTTTGTTTACTGCACGTGACTAATGGCATCCTGGTTGGACCTGGTGGAAACAAGTGAGCCACAGACAAGGAGGAGAATTGAAAATGTGTCTCTTGGAAGATGGTTATGTTCAGTAGAATTCACTAAACCAAACTAGAATATATTCACAGAGGAACAGTATGGAAAAATCTGTCCAAAATAGAGGTTAAAAATGTGTCTTCTTCCTAAAACTGACTGTATAATGGACTCCTGTTCATCCACCTCTGGTCTTTGTCTTTTCCTTGCAGTTCATTAAATCCTACAAAGAATAAACTGAAATGGGAGACAGAGATTTATCAGTCTAACTCACAAAATATGAAAATCATTACAGGCCATATGAGTTCCAAACACAGACATATATATATATATATATGTGTGTGTGTCTTTTTATATAATGTAGCTTTGAAATATTCCACTTCCAGGTAATATCCTCAATAAGGAGTTTTGATGAAAATTATCATTATAAACCTCTTAGTCTCAGAGTTTAAATTGAAAGCTAACATCATTAAGGTGAACTCCTTAATGCTACTCAATTAAAGTCTCAACACCTTTATGAATCAATAAGGTTGCATTTCCATATGCCTGCCTAACCTGTCTTTAGATATATATATTATGTCCTGTAACATATCAGTTGAGGAATATAGTCTTTTAAAAGTCAGTTTCTTATAAAAGTGTCTTTAGCTTCACTTGAAAGAACACAGTTAGCTGGCATATTATTATTATTAGTAGTAGTAGTAGTAATAATTTAAAATATTATAAAGTGAAACCGTAAGCATTTAAAGGACTAAGAAGTTGTCTATTATCTGTTGTGACTCTTGCTTTGTCTTCATGCTCAGAAATGCTTTAAGCTCATCACCTAAAGCACTGATTGACAGGAATGGCATTTCCTATAGATTGCACTCTGGTCTATACATTTTGACACAAAAGCTTTTGGTCAGTGTCAGCTTGTTGCTGACCCCAACAGAAAAAAGGGGTGATAAGGTTTATTCCAGCAAACTGCTCAGAAGTGCCTCCAGTTGTGCCTTGTTCTCTCAGGATGGGAGGGATTACAGATGGCTGAAGTATGGTACTGTGGAATTTGGCATATGCCAGGTGTAGTCTGGGATTAAAGCCTGATTTGTTTCAGTCAGGTATTATTGCAAAGACTGATACAGAATGGCATGCACTGGCTCTATACTATGACTGCAATAAAAATCTTCTGTAAACAGCAGGTGAAAGTGAGACTAAATTACAAATATTCCAATTGGTAAAATAAAAGTATTACCTTTCCCTACCAACTTGCTTCCCATATATTGAGAAGACAAACACAAACAGAACCAAACAGCTTATTACACTGACTTTTGCCATTTATTTGAAGTGTCTCAATACTAAGTAGCAAGGGAGTTCTGGGTGTGTACAGTATGTTAGCTTAATGCAAATCATTTAAAAGCTGTGAGAGGCAAAGGAATTTCAGATGAAAGCAATACTTTACCTGGTTTGCTGTGCCTACAAGGATAGGGCTTAGCACTAGGGAGACGGTTTTGTAAACAGACACAGTGTGATCACCATTTGTAACCCAGGTTTAACACTAAAAGGCACTGTCTCCAGCAGTCTGTCACAAACTGAGTAGTGCCTTAATTGTGCACAAGTGAATGAATATGCACAGTTGGGAATACAATAAGAAAATAAAAGAATGTCAGGTTCTGTAGAATACTTGCTCTGGCAAACAGATAAGAACATCCCTCAGATACATTGAGAAAGCTGAGCCAAACCAGTGTTAGCAACAGACTCTAAAATAATGGGTTTTATTTGTTTTTTAAAAGACACTGGTTTTATACCCCATTTAGAATGGAATAGAAAAACCAGATTGACCATGGAAAAGTTTAGGCTAAAAAATACTGTATAGGGGCATACTTTTCTATGAGCCCAAACATAGTTTGGAAGCCTTTGGATTAACTGACTGGACTATAATTCTCCTCCAGAAGAGTCTTCCTTCCCAAAGACTTGGAATTCTGTGGAGCCCATTGTCTGCCAACAGGTCACTGAAAACTGCTTTTAAAAAATAATGTTCTTTTCTGTCCCACTTGATGACCCTGGATCATCAAGCCTAGCTTCCTGTTATTGCAAACCTCTGCAAGCAAGCAGCACACGGACCTTACCAGAAAAGATATAGGCAAAGAAGACATTGGCAACTGAGCTTGTTTGTGGCCTTTGTCACTAGGTCACCTGCCTTGCAGAAATATAATCTCACAGTATCTCCAGTGACTGACTGGTACACAAACCTGTTTTCTGTTTCAGCTTTCATGCTGGGTATGATATGACTCCACTGGCTGCATTGATCACTTTTCCATTGCTCTGGAGACCGCTACACCATAGATTCCTGAATTTACATCTCTGGAAGTGGACCTGACTTCTACCCTTGGTTTTTGTGCTTAAATGATTAATGAAATAAGACAGAAGACTTATGGCAAGGCTCTTCAATAATATTAATCTTTCAGTCCAGATTCTTCTAGCAGAATTCCTTAGCTACTTTCTAGCCATTCGTCTTTACATTTCATGCTAAGCACTGTCTTTTCCAGGCTAACATGGAAGTGTTACAGTTATAACTGGCATTTTGTAAAATGTAAAGTATAGATTAATTAAGCACATATCACTTGTTTGGTGTAAAAAATCAGTTACCAGGTTAGTCCAACCAACCAACTTTTGCTAAACTCCCTTTGCACTATTATCAGTGTATCTCCATATTTGCAGCTAGTCTTTGATCAAAAACACGTTCTAAAGCCTTGTTGCTGCTGAGATCCCTTTTACTTGTTTCTGAAAGACAGGTAAGTTGTTCACTACTTTGTGCTTTTCCACAGGAGCTCATGTTTGCTAGATTTACTAAAAGCCCCTATGATTATGTAGCAGCAGTTATATTCCTGAATATACATTGATTATTCTTGCCCATGTAAATGATTACATTTCATCTGATATTCCCCTAGTGCTTGCTTCTCCAGGTTTCTGGCACTTTTTTGTTCCTCACAAAGGATTGTTAGATAGACCAAATTTTGTGTGTTTTTGCTGGAGCAGATTTTCAGTTGATCATACAGTGAAAATTACTTGTACTTACAGAAAATAATACTCTTGTACCTTGCAATATACTATAAACTGTTGGTTAATATAACTTCATTATGGAAAATGTGTCTCTGTTTTCTCTTGCTAACCTAGATAGCACCTTGTGGTGCATGCCAAGTAAGAAGTAATGAGTAGGCTTGCAGACAAGCCAATACTGAATTAACACTGTCTTTTCCAGTTTGCTTATCCTTCCAGTCAGTCTAATGTACCTTAATGACCTGTCTCCTATGAGTTTTACTGAGAGTTTCATCTTAAAGTCAGTATTTTTGCTCACATAATATGAGTATCCTTTGCCAGATGACGATGCTCCCTGTCCTTCCTTGCCTGTCTACACTTTTATATTAGAAAAATAACTTTAACTTTACCTGCTAGTAACTTCCTTCTCTTTTTTTAAACTTTTAAAATTTTTTATAGTTATACCACTTTGTTTCTTCTTTTTGTGTGAAGAAAAACTTTCTTAACAGTTCATTTGGCTTGGAAGAAATAAACTCACACCAATTCACTTTACTAGGCTATAAAACCAGCTGGCTCCACCATGAATTTGAGAATGGTATTGGACAAGCTGTGATCTGATCATTGCTGCACAGTGAGGACAGTAAAGAGCACTGGGAAATTCTTTCTGGTTCCTGAACGATGGGGGATTTGCTTTAAATGTAATGGTACCAGAATAGATTGTTACTGAACAATAGTGAGATCTCACAGGTGAAGATGTGATTATCAAGTCCAGCTACCTTTCTGCACTGTATCCACCTGAATCACTGGGTGAACTACAGACTGATAGGCATGCATGCAGTTGTTTCTTAAATGTTGAGAAAATATATACCTGAAAATGCTTAATTAATTTTCATTAATCCAACTTGTGAGACAACTTGAACAAGCTCTATGTGATTTTACAGTGATAAACCTGGTATTCGGGATGATCCTGTAAATGTTGATATAAAATTATTTATTAAATCTTTTCTATATTGCAATTAAAGGAAAGATGAAGTGCTTTGCTGTAATAATTTTACAGTCTTTCTGGGTGTATTCAGCTACTTACTGAAAAGAAAAACTAATTTGGACTCCTTTGCTGAAGATGGTGAAGATTTTTGTTTCGTACAAATAATTATAAATTGTGAATTGTGATTGACACAAAACTACAATAACTTCATCTGAGTTACAGATGCTCTTGAAAGATGTGAAAAGCTTGAAAATAGTCATGGATTTGCTGCTCTGCAATGTGAGTAGCTTTTTAAAAAGCATACATATTCCCTCTTGATATTTATAGAGAGGAAAGCTGGCAAATAAAAACTTCAGTATGAAAATCATCAAAGAAAAGAAAAAAGAACTGGTGTGCTAACAGTTATTCAATGTATAAACCCTACTGGGTTATGCAAAAAACAGTCCAATGTTATATTTAATTTAGGATCTCTGTCCAACTTGTGAAGGACTAGAAAGACTTTGAGAGGATTGTCAAAACAGCTGCTCTTTTTTTTTTTTTTTTTTTTTTTATCAGGCAGCTGTTGTAAA